>JASAND010022032.1:0-29039 GCA_030248195.1 Trissonchulus latispiculum
GTTGTACTTCGTTCAGTTACGTATTGCTCAAATTGCACACATGCATTTATGGTAAAATGCATGTTTAACGAACAAAGTGTGTGCTAGAGCTCGACCTGAGCAAACTTAAACTACCTGCTGCGCTGAGGCGCAGCAGGAAAAAAGGGGTTACCACGTGCGCCTGAGAAATCTCGCGAATGGCGAAATTGATCCACTCAAACTTTGTATCGTATTTTTGAATGTCATATTTTCGGATTGTGATCGGGCCACGTCGTGTGCCTACAAGTGGGTGAGCCCAAACCAAAAAAAGTGGTTTTTGCGTCGAATATTTCGTCCTTACGCAAGAGTACCTATATATTATTTTGACGCATTGTTTTTGTGTTTTTATTGTGTTTTCGCACACTTTTTTAAAAAACACAAAATTTTAAAAACACTAAAAAGCACACTCAAAGTTTCACCTGAAGGAGCGAATTTTTATTCATTTTAAGCAAAATTTTAAGTTTTTCCGAAACATTTTGCGCCTTCGGCGCAAAAATATCGTCTATCTATCTATATTTTACTTCTGCTTGGTTTTGTCTGGGCATTAGTTGAGCACACTATCGCGTAGCCTTCCATTATTCTAAGCAACGCTGCCATTAGGTATATACTGTATAGGTATATATACATTCACTGAAATTACGTTTTCAAATTTTGGAAATGACACAAATAAAATATACTGAGGAAAAGTAAAAGTTTTGAAGATTTTCAGACCAAAATTTTCCCAATTTTCAAAAAATTCTTAACGTCTGGGGGGCTCCGCCCCCCAGACCCCCCACTATAGCACAACAAGAAGTTTTCAAAGCAAATATTGAATGTTCAGAACATTGAAATATCGTTTATATAGGCTAAGCAAGCAATACATGTTTTGTTTTTCTTCTATAGCACGCGGAAAATGCTAAATATAGTTGCAAATGATGTAAAAACCGTTAAAAACGTGTTTATACTGCGAAAAGTGAATTTTAGGAAAAACACAGATTTTTAAAAAACACATTTTTTTATAAAAACACCAAAATGCACAGGTGAAATTTTGAAAAAACCCTGTTTGACGCAAATAAATTTAGCCTGATGCAAAGCTGGCGCATCTGCAAATCTCTACGAAACTCCAAAATTTTGTCTAAAACTGCTCGCGGGGGGGGGGGGGGGGGGGGGGGGGGGGGGGGGGGGGGGGGGGGGGGGGGGGGGGGGGGGGGGGGGGGGCGGGGGGGGGGGGGGGGAAAAATCGGTTTCAGGACGGCTATTTTTAAAATTTCGCTATTTGTGGCTGGGGGTCGCGGCCTCAAACCCCCGCTTCTTTATATATACATTGTGTTCCGATGTTTTCTTCGTTGCAACACGGTAGGTTAGTTTTCGTTCTTTTCTTCTGTATATACTTCGGAGTTGTGTGGTTGTATTCATTTCGGGAAACCAAAAGGTTTTATGTTTAGTTTTAATTTAACGACCTCTATTCCCGAATTTTAACTGGACATAAAAATGCCGCAAACCTGAGAACCAAAAAATCCCTGACTGTGGTCTGTACGAATCAAAACTGACTAATATGTCTTTGAAAATTTTTAATAAATTTTTGAAATATTAAAATTTGCTGTCTGATTGAATTTGGTATCAAATTCTAATACTTCAGAAATCCATTACAAATTTAAAAAGCTCGTCAAAATTTTGATTCCTACAGATCACAGTCTGGAAACATGGCAGAAACATAGTTTAAAGTTTGGATTATGTGGATTCATTTTTCCACTCGTGAAATTTCTTAGGCGCACTTGAAAAGTAACAACTTTTCGCATTTCCTATGTTTAACACAATGCAACCTCAACTTCGAGGCCACATTACTTAACAGCCGTAAGTCTACCGACTTTAATTTTTAAAACTCGTTATAGTATACCATATATTCGAAAATCAAAGACGTCGGAGAAAGTTGGAAAAATTTTCAGAAGGCTCAGAAAGCCACATTTTCAAAAATTTTCCGGTTTCGCCCGTGATTTTTTCAATTTTTGTCCTTTTCTACACTAAATCTGCTTTGTGACAATAATCAGCTTTTGCAGTGCATGCTGAAAAATTTCGCTATTTTCAGCATTTTTGGAAAAATATTCGCCCTCCCCCCCCAGAATTTCTTGCCTTTCGGACTTTTGGGAGCCCCCAAGTAAAGCAAAAATCCCTAGCATAAGTCCAGTTGTCTGTTGCGGACTCCCTTTTTTACGCATACAGTTGCTTACATAATATGCTCTCCCAAACAGCATCTTACGATAACGCCAGACAGTGCTTTTTCTTTTCCTTTGCAGATTGTGGAAATCAAACGAATGAACAAACTGTTCTCAGCGGACAGTCTGCACTTTCGCAGTACCCTGGTCATTCCCATCTACGAAGATGGCCCGTCGCTTCCTCCGCCCGATTCCGCCTGCTGTTCCGCCTCCTCCTCCTCCTCCATCTGGGACAGCTCTTCACCTCCCTCCCAGCTGGCTGCTCTGGGCGGCGCTCCCGGCGAGGGTTCCTCCTGTCATCCCTCCGCTTTGGCGCCGGTTTCAGAGCCAGGCGATCTGTCGGCCAGTGATCTCTTCAGTCGAATCGATTCTTCCACCCAGTCTGTGGTGCGACGTCTGGAACAGATGAACTCGAGAGATTCGAGGTAACTTATGCAGTATGTATCAGTGATGGAACCGGGTCACTTTAGGCTTGACCCGGTGACCCGATGACCCGATGACCCGGTTTTCCGGAAAATTCAAAAATCTGCAATTTTTATTTTGCCTTAGAACGCTAAATTTTTGGCTTCCATGTTTCGTCACCACCTCGACCATATGTTTGCTCTAGGTTTTTAAAGGTATTTTACTATCTCTTGCATTTTCTAAATTTATGCAGAAATGGGTTGGCAAAGCCAATAATTTATTCGTCAGCTAAATTTTGTAGGTACTGTAAATATGAGGTTATATGTATGAGGTTATGGTACTATGGTACTCTAAATAAAATAAGGTTATATGAGTACTTTAAAAAATTTGGTTTTAATTATGCATTGCGTTAAATAAAATTAAATTGTTCACTTATCCTCAACATTTAACTTTGGTTGCGACAATAATCTGCAAACCATAGTACTAGATAGATTTTTGCAATAATCATGAAACTGATAAGGCTAAACAATAATCTGTCAGAGACAGACAGATTCAAATAACCTCAAATTGCGAAAATGTTCAAGACTTAAATATAAGAAAAAAGCAATTAATATTGCACATCGAACAAAACTTTAAGCTAAAATTTTAGCTTGTTAAGCAAAAAATTTCTATAATTTCAGGTAAATTTAGAAAACCGGGTCAAGACCGGGTCGAAGCTCGGTGACTGACTCGGTGACCCGAACTGACCCGGTGACCCGGTGACCCGGTTCCATCTCTGGTATGTATGCATTGCAGATATTATTTAGTTCTACAAAAAGTACATAATAACTAAGAGTGACAAGCGTCACACTCTTAGTTATTAAGGCCGGGACATCATCTGCACGATAACGGCTGACCCCCTACACAAATTAGACCCCAGTGACCCATCCCACAGAAGCGTTTCTGGATCTTTCGTGCTGCAGGAGAAAAAACTCCATCGCTGTTTTTTTCTTACCCGCCAAAGCGGGTAAAAAAACACCGGCGGGTAAGAAAAAACAGTACCAAAAATGACCTTCGTTATTCTGGCGAGCACTAATTTAAGGTTATTTCTATATTTTCGGCCATGCTAAATAACATGGTGCACTTTGTTTTCAGTAGAAAGCTGCTTATCTGACATAGTCGGTACATTATTTGATGTCAACCCATGAAGTGACCGGATATAGCCGCATAAACAGCATTGGACAGCTACAAATATACCAAAACACTTACAGATGTCATTATTTAACATTATTTCAGTTATTTTTAGCATTAAATGGCAATTTCAATAAGTTTTTCGAATTTTTGAAAAATTTGCCTTGAAAACATGAAACCTGGCACGATGATGCTGCAAATTTTCATCCTTAAATTATGACGACCTATTTGAGGCCCTAAGTGCGTATTTTTTGAACCAGAATCACAAAACAATACGTGCTTTATCGTTTAAGACGGTCAGAAATGCTCAGAACTGCATAATAGACAATTTTTAAAAATTGGGTGCTGTTTTTTACCCGACGAGAGTCAAAATTGTCGGGTATAGAAAAACATGTCAGTACTCAACCTGGATAAAAGATAGGAGGATGCCGTCTATACCAAACCATAGAGGGGGTCCACATATACCCCTATGCAAAAGACTAGCTAAGTTTTCCTTACAGGTTTCTAGAAATAGGCTTAGCAAAACTTCGAAATTTTTTGGTTTTGGAGGTGGTTTGAGGAGGTCAACTTTGAAACACTATCAGAGTCGACTGCTTTTGCCCATACGAATGTTTTGGGTATGCTTTAATGTTGTATAAAGATCGCCCTTTAATTTGCGCTATATATACTAGGTCTCTCCATCTGCTACCTTGAGTTCTCTATGGGGGTGTTTTTTCTTACCCCTCTTTGTCGGTGTTTTTTACCCTCCTCGACTTGTGTTGAAGCCAAAACGTTCTATCAGCAACTGGCCAGTTCGAGCTTCAACACATAAACGTACAATACTACTTATTTGTGGGAGGGGTCACTGGGGTCTGATTTGTGTATAGGGTCGGCCGTTATCGTACAGATGATGTTCCCAGCCTTAGTTATTATGTACTCTTGGTTCTACGTTGGTATTAACTAATAATGTGTTAACTGTAAAGACTCTGTGAAATTCGTTATATACTTACATCTCATATCTGATAACTTGGGTAATTAAAGAGTTGGCTGGCCTCACTTGACGAAAAAGTACTGGTTCCCCCAAATAGTGAGAGGAGGCCAAAAGTGGAGACAACTAAGTGGGTTAAAATTTCCAAACGTATATACAGTATATAAATTGCCTATTTTCTGCATGTATTGATACATCTAATTAAATAATAGACCAAAAACGAAAACCTAACCGAGACCAAAACTTGCCGGCTAAGCAAAATGTTTTGAGAATTTTAAGAAATCCTTAAATAGCGGTAGTGGGAATGGGGAGAGGGGGTCAAGTAGGGGAGCCCGAATCTGCCCGCCGTCGAACTTGAAGGAACGGTCGGCTGATAAAAGAAGTATCCTCACTCAAAGGCTGGAAGCCTGAAGAAACCCCGGCACAGATTCGCTACTCCTAGTTTGGTTTATGATTTAATTCTGATGGATTCTTCCGAGTACTCGTTAAGAAATATCTTGTTATATTTATTAGTTTTCAGAAAAAAAGCTGCTTATGAACCTACAGGTTTGTTTCTAATTTCCTCTGTTCTTCCTGTTCTAGTATTGACGAAATCATCAGCAATATGAGCTCTCCAGTGGCGCTGAGCGCCGCCAGTCCCTCCTCGAGTGGTTCCAATTTGGACTTTTATACGGCCCACCAGCGTCGACTTCAGAAGCTGAATGCGGACAGTAGTAGTGGCGCTGGTGGAGCCACAGGAGTTGCCTTGAATGGCTCCGCAGGCAAGAGACGAAAAGGTGGTCCTGGTGGCGGCAAACAGTCTCCTCTTACAGGCGGCATCTTTCCCACGGTCAAAACGCGAGGTGGAGCCTGTATGGATCAACCTAGTGTTTTAGAAGAGGAATTCTTCCAACTTTAGTTACCTATCTAATGTAGTACCGGTGATGTTTAGGAATTAGGATATTCTGTTGGGAGATTGTGTTGAGTATTTACTTGCATTGTCTGTGTTTTCTTGAAAATTTTTTGTTTCTTTGTTTATGTGCAAACTTCGTGCACTGTACACTGTCGTTGAAACTGGTTCCTGATCAGAGCTCTGTAATTTATTTGTCGTTGTGTATGTACTTGTTAAAAAAATTTGTGCTTATTAATTCTCTGTCAAACTAATATCAAATCACAATATTCTGTTTTAGCGTTCAAAACTATACTCTATTCTGTGTTATTTATTGTATATGTTATAATCAAGGGCAGCCATTTTTTGTCCTATTAAGTTTGTGTGACTGTTAGGTACTATTTATTTTATGCTTTAACTAGTGTACAATGTTGTATCATTGCGATTAGTTCTGTTGCGTTTGGCTTGTATAATACGCGTATATAATACATCCATTTAAAGTTGGTTGAATCTTCGATGCCAATAACATTAGTGCATCTTCTTTTGTTGAGAAGTTCGTTTCTGTTTGCGATTTTGATTCTAATTATATTCAACATTTTCCGTTAGCTTTTACAAATGGAAAGACAATGTTTTGTGATGTAGTGCTGTTAGTCCACGAAAGACACAACCTTTTGTGCAGTGTAACCTTAGTTATCCCACCGTGTTTTCACATTATTGGTTTGATCATGGTAATGTTTAGATCAAAGAATACAGAATCGTTTTTGTGTAATAGTTGTTATTTCAAGGAGCTGTGGTGGGCATGGGACATTGTCTAAATGTTTGACTGATATTGCACTGGTGCTGTCTCTTGCTTGGGTCAAATTTTCTGAAATGTAAAGATACTTAGTCAGTTTGTGTTTTATTCTGATAGGTTTATTTTGTGTTGTGAATTGAGTTATTGTGAATGTTTATGTGTTACAATTACTCCTTTTGTGCTAACTCATTTTATTATGTATGCCGCAAACATCCTCCATATTATGTATGTACATGCATTTAATGTCTGCGTGTCAAGTAAACTGAGTGTGTTTTGACTATGATCCGTCATGGGTTCAGTAGCATGTAATTAGCCGAAACGGAGAGTGGTAGGTAGGTAGCTGCAAAAGCATAGTCTGTAGCTAGCTTAATTGTGAACAGAATGGGGCCCAGTTAGAGGCGATATCCCCGTTCTGAACCTGCATGGCGGCTACGGCTACAGACGATTAGCGCCGTAGATCACGCAGATATTTAAGGTTAGATCGACTTAAATTTTATAGATATAATGACCAACAATCCAAATATTCAGTCAGCAGAACCATGCTACTAACCCATTTTGCTGTGGCGTGCAGTTCGAACATAGATAAATATCCGGTTGCCACAGAATTTATATTAGTGCGGCCGGCTATGCAGCTACGTATTGTCTGGTTATAGTGAACTCAATTTTTGACGTGTTGCATAGGGCTCGCTAAGATAGATTAAGATTGCATCCTCAGACTTCTCTTAATTATCAAACCGAGACACAGTTCACGTACCTTTAATAATAGTTATTAGCCACACAATTCGACTGGTACAGCGCCACACATCACAGTACAAGTTAACACAGACGCAGTGTTAATCGGTCGGGCCTTCCCGCGTCTTACAATTCTACACTCCTCGTTCTTGCTGATAACCTGCCTTACATAATGCAATTCCAAAAGGTCAGTTGTTACTCAACCAAACCTCGTCAAAACATAAGTTAGTCTCCACAGTGAAAAACAGAAAAATATCGCTATTGACGTGAGAACTTTTAATTCTTTGAATTATCAAGAATTCAACTCAGCTTTTAAAGTTCAACATAAGGCTTTCCCGATGTTTTGTCTGGCGCTTGCCGTCTACCAAAATATCAATTTGAAGCTAAGTTGAAGCCAAGTTCAAGGTTCCAGGATTACCTACGTCAACCAACAATCATGCTTTAACAGCTCTCAAGAGTATGTAGCCAGCTCATAATACATAGCGTATGACGTTTGTCATACTCTTGCGGTATGTACTCTTGGTGTTAGTTAACCTACATTTTTCTTTGGTGCAAGCGGAAGCGAGTAAATCAACATATAACAATGACTAAATACTAATTAAATTGTCTGCAGGTTTCTCTGGTAATAAGTCAGTCAACATCCTTGCTGCATAAGCATAAACTCTATTTTCTGTTAAATGACCTTCTTTTCATCCTCTGAGTCGACTACTATTTCGTAACTAGTATCTTGATAGGTGCTTTGCTTCCAGATGATGTACCAGGAGCCCAAAATTACAATGGCAAACAGAAACAGCACAAGGCCGTCAAACACCAGAATATCGTAAACTCTTTCAAGCGGAGATTCCGAGTCACAAAACTCGCCATATCGTTTGGTTCCGTTACAGTCACAACCGAGTTTCGGGATGGGTTGTGACTCAATCACACATTTTCCGCCGTGTTTGCAGGGGTTATGCTGACATGCATTGACAACCAACTTTACACGACTGCCCAGCTTCGACTCTGAATCCTGACATTCCCAAATGCCGGCGTCGTCATCAAAAACAACGGTGATCCCTAATTGGTTCCCTTCCATGAGATACCGATAACGATATCCGTTCGGCCCTCTCAGTAAGCTAGAGTTAATGTTGAACCCATTTCTAGTCCAAAATATAGTATCATTTCCCACTACTACTAATGGGCAAGTTAAAATACACTGATGACCAACGTGAGCATTAACCAGGGATGTATTCCCAGTAAAGCTGTAGTGGTTTGACGCATTATCTTTATTTATTGGAGTGGCTAAGGAGGCATTCTGTGTCACATTTGCGAAAGTTTTCTGGGTTGTCCGCTTTGTAGTAGACTGCGACAACGGTTGTTGTGATGCTGACGTTTTAGTTTTTACTGACGTTGAAGCTGACAATAGAGATGACGTTGACAAAGGAAGTGAAGAAGTAGTTGTACTCTGACTTAAAACGGACTGAAGAATAGCACATAAGCTGAAAATCACAGCTAACATGTTCAAAGTACTTGATGCTATCACAGCATAAATTGAATTCGACAAAGCACGCTATTTATTAGTGACAGACAGATGCGTAATTTATTAAGTTTGAATTTGTTTCAATCTAAAATTTACTTTAATGATGACTTAATTCATTTTAATTCACTTTTAGTGAAATTCGTAGCCCCCCCCTTAATATCTCTACTGGTGCCGGATGGGGCCACAGTCGTGTCCAGGCTCAGGGGAGTTGGGGTGCTGCTGGAGTTTACTTTAATGATGATCAATCTAGCATAACTTTAGGCAAACCGCCGTCATCGCAAAGTAGCCATACTGCGACAAACCCAAGGAGCAGCGAGGAATCTGCGAAGACATGACGGATAAACTGAGATTTTCGCAGTTCCTTATCGGATTAGCGTGGAAATTTCTTTTTAATTTTGACCATAGGACAGAGTTCATATTTTACATTAATTAAAGACAAAACCTACAGCACTACCTAAATGAGTCATAAAACAAAGCCGGCAGTTTATTTTCATCAAATCACTCATACATGTGTTGATACGCAATCTGACTGACTCTAGTATATTCGTCCTTTTCAGCAGAAGTCATTTTACCAATTACTGCCGGTGTGATTTCATCCAAACTCTAATTGTGTCCTCCAACCATCACATGCAAATCTTCATGATCCGAGACTTCCTCCAGATCACTCTCCTGTTCACCAGTCGCATCATTTAGGACAGAAATCGACGATGAAACAGCGGGAGTTGAGACGGGGAAATTGGACTGGGTAGTCGTCTCATTGGCTAACAGATTAAGAATGTCAACTTCTGTCGGACTTTTAAGAGGCTCCTTGCTGTCTCTACTGGTGCCGGATGGGGTCACAGTCGTGTCCAGGGGAGTTGGGGTGCTGCGTGATGCCGTTTCCTGTTCAACGGTGCTCTGTTGCAGCCAGAGCGGAACTTCCTTTCGCTGTTCCTCCTTCGAACTGACCGTATCCGTTCCTTCAATGTGAATCTGAACCTGATCCTTATTTTGGTACAGTTCAAAGTCAGCATGATATTTGGAGCGGCCGGGACCGCCGAGACCGCTTGTCCCAGGCTTATCCGGATTATCAGCTCCAAGCCGATTTGCTTCATCCCCACTTCCGGGCATGGGTGGTGGAACCGGGGGTTCCAGGAGATGGGGTGCCAGCTTCACATCCTCACATTCCTGAAGTAGCTTCACAAAAGGCTCCATTTGTTCATTGAACAGAGCAATCAGAGATCTGCAAAATACAAACCTATTGAGCGGAAGACAGTGTAGAATTCCTAAATTGGAACAACTTCTTTGACGATGATCATTTTTACTCTGACATACACCTACCTACCTTTTCCAGAAATAGAAAATAATCCAAAAGCTAAAACTGAAAAGTTAAACTCTGAAACAACGAAAACTTCTCAATACTCCAATCCAAATTTCCAAGTACGAAGTTGCGACAAGTTGATTCAGTTTATTGTTACTGATCAGTAAAGAAAATGCCATTACAAAATCGTCGCCACCGAATTGTTTCAGAAAACTTTAAAAACAAAATTTTAAATGATAAATCTAAATCTAAAATCTCGAATTTTAGAATCATTGAATTCAGTAAATTCTAATAAATGATCAATATCACTGGGGTCCTGGCAGGGAGTCTAATACAAAGGCTCCTACTCTCAAATGAGAAACAGAAGTTTACATATTTATGTTATTAAGAAATTTTTTATAACTGGCATTATGGTATGTACTAAAGTATATAAAGTCCAAAAATAGTAGAAAAGATTTTGGTACAAAATCTGAAATATGTTTTCAGGTACAAAATCTGAAATATGTTTTCAGGTACATTGACGACATTACTGTCATCAATAATAAAGGAGTATTTTTAAAAATTTCTAAAGATATCTATCCATCTGACTTAGAATTAAATTTGGTAAATTCGAGTCCTTGTATTAGACATAGAGATCAAAGTGGATAATAAAAAAGTGCATTGTTACTTCACTTTCGCTCGTTTGCACCAAATAAGTAAAGTTAAGGTTAACACCTAGTTAACCCGGAGTGCAGCAGGTTACAGAACACCGAATTAACCTTATGGTTAAGGTTAACCCTAACCCTCTGCACTAGTTATGTGCACCGGCCCTGTCTAGACCGGCTGGCCGGCGTCCCAGGTCCAGAGTGGGCCGGCCGGTCGGCCGGCTGGCCGACGGCCGCCGGCCGAGAACAGGCCGGCCGAGCAGACACAGGCCGGCCGGCCGAGCAGACACAGGCCGGCCGGCCGGTCAGACACAGGCCGGTCAAATGTGAGGCGGCCAACCAGCCACTGACAGTTTCTGCAGCTTATCACCTTAAACTTGCTAAGATCTGCCTTGAAAACTATCAAAAATCTTAATTTTTATTTGTATTTTGGATAGCCTGCGAAAAGTGGCACCGGCCGGCCGGCCAGTTCTGGGCCGGCGGCCACCGGCCGGCCGGCCTGCGTCGCGCGGGCCGGCCCACGAAAAATCGGGCCGGTGAACAACACTACTCTGCACCAACGCTTTTCAGCTCATTGTTACGAAACCTAAAGGTTAACACCGAGTTAACTTTTAATAGAGGGTTACCAATCCGTAGGGAGCCAGAAACAGTTTCCATCCGATGAAAACAGGGAAGCGGTTATAGCCATCCATTTAAATCGGTGTTATCGGCTGGAGAATAAGGTTAACAATACTTTCTTGTACTGGACTTGATACAATGAAATACAATAATCTGGAGGGGAATGGTAAAATTGATGCCATATAAACCTTACCTCAATGTCTTTTCTGAATGGAACCTTCGTTTCAGGAGTCATCATAGCTGTCAAAGAGGTCAAAGCAATTTTTGAGAAATTGAGAAATATGTGGAAGCTTTTTCCGAATCGTCCTAAGGTCACTCATTTATTCAATTGTCACTCAGTACCTATATTTTATCTTTGAATTTAATTCAGGAATGAAAATAATAGTAATATCCTTAGAAATAGTGGCGCTATAACAGTTAACCCTACTCCGGCTGAGGGTTAACTTTTTCGTGTTTAACACCGAGTTAACCTTAAGGCTAACACCGAGTTACGTTAACCTAATTTGCTGCAACGGTCTAACTGCGGATTATCTCTTGTTAGCACCGAGTTAACGTAACATCGAGTTAAAAATGGTTGGTGCAAGCCAGTGTTTATGACAAACGCAAATCATTTCCTTTCACTACATTTGATTACCGGATATTACTAGTAATTTGCGTAAATTTGACCCTATAGGCTTCAATTGTTTTGAAAGTAGATGAAACTTTCCAAATATGCCATTTTGGTGCTCTTTAACATTCTCGGACCAGACCCACACTTTTAGGTGAAAAGATAAGAATTTTTCGGTTTTTGGCATTATAGTCTCAGCTCAGTAGGTAGTAGATACGTTAGATCGGTTGTTATGGATGGAAAGAAGGTACAAAAACAAACATTTTTGCGTTAACAACCTTTGAGCTATCTCTAGTGATTAAGTCAGTATACGCCAAAAACGATTTTTGGGGTCAAAAAACGGTCATTCTCGAAAAAATCAGTTTTTTCAAAATTACTGCTAAATTGAACAAACAATTTTCTGTTATTTATACTCAATCGATACGCGGTCTAACTAATTGCCCATTTTATCAGTGGCTATTAGCTGGGATTCGTTGTTTTAAGCTAGAGATTTGGCCGAAAAACCATTTTGGCAGAAACTGCTATTATTTTGTTTTGAAAAGCGATTTCTTAAAATTTACCCAATGGATTTGCGTGATTTTTGGCAGAATGAAAATTGGCAGTAGTGCAGAGGGACACTTTTCTTGGCTTGAGGTAAAACGTCTCCATTTGCGAGAAAACTGAATACAAAGTTGCGAAATTTCGTGTCACCGCGCATTTGCCGGATTTTCTGGAGTATTGAAGCTTGTTGAGAACAAAGCCAAAAAAATGTCCCTCGGCCCATATGTCCTTCATATCATGGCGCAAGAAAACATTTTGGCCGATTCTACAGTTTTGAGAAATCCATGTTCAAAAATGTTTGATCTATATTTAGCCTGTCAGATGTCAGTATGTCAGAAAAGTTTTGCTAGTTTTGTGCTAATTTTGCTGGTTTCGTAAGCTCATGTGAATGTACAGATTATAAGATTTAAAACGATGTATGAAGCTCTTTCCAACTCCGAAAACTGCGAAAGTTATAGCGTTTCAAAAAATTACTGCATAAAAGGAAACCACCACCTTAACCCTTTAAAGGTCACATTTTAGTTTCGTCGAGGAAAAAAATCATTTTGCTCATAAATGTGCCAGTTCTGGTCCTCTATTAACAAATTTGTTGTTTAATTTTAGTTTGGCATTGTAGGAGTGAAGTTACAATCCATATCTCCTGAGATATGCTGACCATAAAATAACACAAATTTTACTGAAAAATAATATTATGCAAAAAATGCAGGAATGTTGTAATGTGCAACAGGAATATTCTGGACGAATACAATGATTTGGAACGTGCGTTAGGTGAGAAAATACTGATGAAAACCAAAAAATCTTCACGAAAATGATCTAATAGCGTTGTACAAAATGGGTATAAAATAAAATAAGATAATTCGAAAATTGTGACTTTAAATTGATGAGCTCCTTTTTAGGCATCGAACACATAATTAAGCACCTATTATATTGAGCAAATCACTTCAGATGGCATCTGACCAGCCGTCGTTTGGCCGGCCTCTTGACAGACGGCCTTCGGGCAGCCAACCGGTTCTCGGCAGGTCATAGACCAGAATAGTGGTTCTTATGGCTACTGCCACTGAAATTACAACTACATGAATTGATTTTGATGTGCTTGTTGCGCGCATGGTAACTGCTGTTATACTTTATACCTTACCACACACTGCAATAATCGCTAAACAGTGACGACTTAGCTGCGGTAGTGGCGATGAAGTACAAAATCAACGAATTTCTCAAGTTTTCGTGCAAATTTCATCAATCAAAATAAAATAAAAGTAGGACTCTTCCCCTATTAAAATTCCCTTCATGAACACCGATTTAAATTAACTTTCATTTACATCTGATTGTTATATTTGTGTAATAAGATTAGTTTCTCATAAAAATTGAATTTAGTCAATTCTTTCTTATCAGTAAATTGGTTGCAATAAAGATGCTTGAATCGATTTCTAAAATTTGCAACAAAACATGAACGATAGAAGCGATATTTCAAGACACTTTAAATCAATATATATCCTTCAAGGCGTTTCAACAATCAACAGTCAGCCGCCGCCCGGATCCAGTCATACACTGCTGGCCTCACCAGCCAACGGTCGACCGAAGTTGCCTGGCTCTGGTAGTCGGCCACAGGTCGAGGTTAGCCAACTGCTCAATTGCTATATAGCTTCGTCATCAAACCGGGTAATTCAAAATTGGGCGGTTCCTCCGAAATGGACTCTTATGACTCCGAATTTGCATACAGAATGACTGGTTGAAAATAGAAAAGCTGAATTTAAACACAAATTAATCCTGCACATATGTTTACTTTACTTCTATGTGAGTTGTAACAACCATTTCAAACAAGAAATAATGATTAATTAAAATTTTATTTGGAAAATTAGTTCGGAGTGCAATCAATATTGCACTACCATGAGTGGTCATCATATCTTGTGAGATATGACAAGAAAAATGACATAAGAAAAAAGTCTACGACTGGTAGAATTTTTTCATGCATATGCACAGATACAACAATGATTGACGTACCCACATGAATTTTTCTAGCCCGCTTATACCTCTCTCTTGCTCTTATTATCATGCTATAAATAATCAGTTTTCCACCTTGCAGAATGCTCATCGATAATCTCTCCGTAATTTAGTAAGATTGGTGCATTTCTTAGCAGACTACCATATTTCAACCAATCACAGTCTTGTTTATTGTTTGCTGAAAGATGATTGGTTGTGACAACAGGCGGAGCGTAGCACAGCCTGTTAAAGTTGCATATCTCAGGAGATATAGAAACCCATAAAGGGTTAAGAATAAATGGCGATAGTTTTTCTGTTAAATGACCTTCTTTTCACAGATTATAAGATTTAAAAAGGATGTATTAAGCTCTTTCCAACTCCGAAAACTGCGAAAGTTATAGCGTTTCAAAAAAATCACGACAAAAGCACTGCACAAAAGGAAACCACCACCTTAGGAACAAATGGCGATGTCAGCGTAAAACTGTAGAATCAGGAATTCTGTAGAATTACTGAAATTTTCAGGAATTCTACAGAATTCCTGAACATTTCAGTAAAACTGTAGAATTACGGCGAAACTTGACTTTTTCTACAGTTTTCCTGATAATTTCAGGAATTCTGTAGAATTCCGTCTTTCGTTCAGGAAAAAATATAAATATAAAAAATATAAATATTTTGATAATTGGTGATTTCAAACTTTAATGATTGATTGAGTATATAATTTAAAAACTTTCGTTGGTCGATTGTACAGTATAGCTCAAAACAAAGTTAATTTTTTGCGAAGTTCGCAAACTTTGCGAACTTCGCGAAGATAGCGACATTTCGCTAAATTTAAAGAAGTTCGCAAAAAATTTAGCGAAGTACCTTCAAACTTCGCTAAAATTCTAAGCGAACTTCGCTAAAATCTTGGCGAATTTCGCGAAATTATGCGAACTTCGCTAAACTTTAGCGAACTTCAAATTCAGATAATTTAAAATTTAGCGAAATGTCGCTAGTTTTGCGAAGTTCTCAAAGTTTGCGAACTTCGCAAAAAATTAACTTTGTTTTGAGCTATACTGTAAAAGTTTGGCTGACTGTAAAAAGTAAATTTTAACTTATATGGTTAAATAATTTTCGAAAAAACCAAACCAAGAAATAGAAAAAGAAGGAACTATATGAGCACTGAAAATTTGAATTTAAGAATGAGTGTTGAAAATAAACACAGTATTCTGCAGAATCCCTCAAAATTTCAGGAAAACTGTTGAATAACTCAAGTTTAACCATAATTCCACGGTTTTCCTGAACGAAAGACGGAATTCTACAGAATTCCTGAAAATATCAGGAAAACTGTAGAATAGGTCAAGTTTCGCCGTAATTCTACAGTTTTACTGAAATGTTCAGGGATTCTGTAGAATTCCTGAAAATTTCAGTAATTCTGCAGAATTCCTGATTCTACAGTTTTACGCTGACAGCGATATATTGATGATCTCCAGAGTATTGTTGACTATAATAATACTACACATCTAAAATGGCACCTCCAAGAATATATCTTTAACTTAGCAAAGTTTGTTAATCTCGTCTGTTTGTCTCTTGAATTTTTATAAACGTCGTCACAATAAACGAATAGGTATAGTAAATTAATGCATCACTCACCAATGTCACATATCATTGAAGAAATTTCAATGAACGCGATTTAAGTAAATCGAGAACGGTATCGAGCTCTAACGGAGTAAAACTGCCAAACCAACAACGATGTTTTTAAATAATACTTGATATTTATTATATAAAGTCAGTACTAAATATATTAATGTCTTTCAATTCAATTGCAGTGAAAAGATTCTTGTTTCAAGGACTCTCAGTTAAAATTTGTGTTTTCTGTCCATTTATTTCAATTTTCTCTTCGGCTCGGAAAACGGTCCGGGAAAAAATCCAGGCCAGTCTCGGGCCGGGCCCGAAAAAAATCCGGGCCGGGCCACCCTGATCAAATATTGATCCGGGCCGGGCTCGGACCAGACCCGGCCGCGTATTTATAAAATGTACACTTGATTCGCGCAGCAAGAAAGTGTACAGCGATATCGCGCACAGTTTCAAAATGTACATGCGATTCGCGCAGCAGGAAAGTGTACAACGATTTTGCGCACCCTAAGAAAGCGTACATCGTTTTCGCGCAACACTATATTTGCACATATACATATATGCATATACCAATTTATTGACAAAATGTGTCTTCGAAATGTGTACGCCTACAGGAAAATATATACATAACGACAAGTCGCACGAACGCACAAAAAATTATGCTATTTCCACTGGTGACAAATAACTTTTTCGAATCATTATTTGATGAAAATTACTCAAGTAAGTCATCACAGCGGGTTACAGTTTAATTCTTTACCCTTTCTGACTATTAAATTAAAATTAACTAACTTTTCGGTGGCCTAATTAGAACTTAATTACAAATTAGTCTAATTGGATTTTAATCAGATTTGGTGCAACAGTCCGATTTCAAATGGCAATCAATTGTACGCCGAAAACTGCGAGCGATGAACAGTAAAAATGCTATCTAAATAAGAATAATTCTTTGAAAACTTATTCAGCACTAAACAGTTGCCAGAGCTGGAAGTGGGGCAAACTTTTCACCTGGCGGACCCTTGACTCTACCCACTTGACTTACATATTTGACCCATATGACCCACTTTTGATGCACTAAGCTAAATCCTGGTCAACAATAAATTTATAGCGGGGTAACGGTTAAACCAGCTCCGCATAGCTGTAGTTTGATGAAAAGCAACTCAATTCACCATGTAGAATCCTTCATAATTTTTTCTTACGAAGAAAACGTGTTATTGAAAAACAAACAGGGTCAATGCTAGAATTCGGTAATGTCGAAAATTTGTTGAATATTTTATAAGTTTTTGAGCCTCAACTGGCTCACTTTCGTTCGACCTACCTTTGTCCAGCGGGTCATACGTTTAGACTGACACCCTGACACCCTCGACCCGCGGGCAACCGCAACCCACTTCCAGCTGTGTGCGTCGTAGCGGTGTCACGATGAAAATATTTCTCCAAGAAATTTTCCCCCGGAAACAATAATCCCCAAATTACAATGTTTTTCCAGGAATTATTCCTTTTCAGAGTATGTACTGCGACGCATTGTAATTACCGACATTTTGTTTAAATAATTTGGTAAAAATTTAATGGTTGTACTTCATAATGTTCTTTTTGTTTCGTAAATTCTGTTGAGCTGGAAGAAGCTGCTGTATGAAGATGGGGTCCTCAAACCTCAACTCCATTCTCTAATAATTTTATGTACAACGGACAGTGATTGAAGTTCGATTATAGCTATTAGATAATCTGAAAAAGGTGTAAGTTGAAATTTCTTTGTGAAATTCGATTTAACACATTTAAATACACAACGATAAAATCTTCCCCATCCTCGGAAGAATCTCGCTGGTGAAAATCTTTAGTGGGAAAACTTCCTATAGAGGAAAATTTCACCGTGACACCACTACGTCACAAATTTAATTTAGAAAAAATTTTCAAAGAATTATTCTTATTTAGATAGCATTTTTACTGTTCATCGCTCGCAGTTTTCGGCGTACAATCGATTGCAATTTGAAATCGGACTGTTGCACCAAATCTGATTAAAATCCAATTAGACTAATTTGTAATTAAGTTCTAATTAGGCCACCGAAATGTTAGTTAATTTTAATTTAATAGTCAGAAAGGGTAAAAAATTAAACTGTAACCCGCTGTGATGACTTACTTGAGTAATCATCAAATAATGACCCGAAAAAGTTATTTGCCACCAGTGGAAATAGCATAATTTTTTGTGCGTACGTGCGACTTGTCGTTATGTATATATTTTCCTGTAGGCGTACACATTTCGAAGACACATTTTGTCAATAAATTGGTATATGCATATATGTATATGTGCAAACATAGTGTTGCGCGAAAACGATGTACGCTTTCTTAGGGTGCGCGAAATCGTTGTACACTTTCCTGCTGCGCGAATCGCATGTACATTTTGAAACTGTGCGCGATATCGCTGTACACTTGATTCGCGCAGCAAATACGCGGCCCGTCCCGGCGCTCGAGCCCGAAGCAGGTCCGGATGACAACACTAGGCTTAGTGACCTAACTCTGCACATCCTGGTGCACTCACTCACTGGCTGGTATAAAAAGTTCCAGACGATTCTGCTAAATTATTTTGGAGTAATTGCCTAGCGTCTTTGAAATGACACCAAATAACAGCGACAATATGGATAACGCAGACTAGCACTACGTACGCAGAGATTAACGAAATCACGTAATTTGTAGACAAGTTGAGACAGATACCCGGAGTATTAAATGGAGAACATTTGGGCTTATTTGATTAACCACAGCTCATAAGACCTTAGTGAACCTCGTATGGAACTACCACGCACAAATTTCGCACTTTGATCGTATCGCACGGAAAAGTAAACATTGGACTAAGGGTTATTTTACACGATATCGTGGCGATATCACGATATATATCACGATTTATATACCAGGACTATATCTGCAAAATTTGTGCATCCTACCTTGCACATAGCGTTCAGGGCACATCGAAGTTTGTATGCATATCATATCGAGTTTCGGACCGACTACACCTACAAGGCGCCACAGAAAGCTACACTTCGTGGAATTCTTCAAACTTTACTATTTTGCAACAATCCTAATTATAATCTGGCAGAAAACTAGCTAGCTTTTCCAACATCGAACTTTCAGTGAAATTCATAGCCCGTTTCCCAATTGTGAACAGATGTTGGTTCAAATTGTGCATCTTGACTATATTGTTAATCAACTGTGTGTGGCAGGCAGGGAAGACAGATAAACTTGAATCAAAGTGAACAGAACTGGTCCGTTGAATAAACGTTTAATCTATCCAAGAATGACCGAACTGGAACCAGTTTAGGGTCAGCATTAAGATTTATTTTAATTCACGCTGGTATAAATTACTGCGTAAGCGTGTGTAAAGATACTCTAACATCTAATTATAGTAGACCTGCAGCGCCGAGGCGCAGCAGAAAAAATATTGCTGTACGATATTCCTGTTTCAAGTTATAGTATTTAAATTGCGAAACGCCCGTTTTTGAAAAATGTCAGCGTGCTGGGGAAGCCCTCCCTCAAGATTTCGACCGTAATGTTTCGAGCGTATTGCAAGCTTGTTGCACTAGGAATCTTATTCGGTGAAAGAGTGTAAGTCAATAACATAATTAATACTATCTATATAAATTGCCCTGCAGTTTTATGGTGATAAATTATAAAGCAGTCTTGTCTTGCTAAACAAACTTCATTTTCTGTTAAATGACCTTCTTTTCATCCTCTGAGTCGACTACTATTTCGTAACTAGTATCTTGATAGGTGCTTTGCTTCCAGATGATGTACCAGGAGCCCAAAATTACAATGGCAAACAGAAACAGCACAAGGCCGTCAAACACCAGAATATCGTAAACTCTTTCAAGCGGAGATTCAGAGTCACAAAACTCGCCATATCGTTTGGTTCCGTTACAGTCACAACCGAGTTTCGGGATGGGTTGTGACTCAATCACACATTTTCCGCCGTGTTTGCAGGGGTTATGCTGACATGCATTGACAACCAACTTTACACGACTGCCCAGCTTCGACTCTGAATCCTGACATTCCCAAATGCCGGCGTCGTCATCAAACACAACGGCGATCCCTAACTGGTTCCCTTCCATGAGATACCGATAACGATATCCGTTCGGCCCTCTCAATAAGCTAGAGTTAATGTTGAACCCATTTCTAGTCCAAAATATAGTTATATCATTTTCCACCGTCTGCAATGGGCAAGTTAAAATACACTGATGACCAACGTGAGCATTAACCAGGGATGTATTCCCAGTAAAGCTGTAGTGGTTTGACGCATTATCTTTATTTATTGGAGTGGCTAAGGAGGCATTCTGTGTCACATTTGCGAAAGTTTTCTGGGTTGTCCGCTTTGTAGTAGACTGCGACAACGGTTGTTGTGATGCTGACGTTTTAGTTTTTACTGAAGTTGAAGCTGACAATAGAGATGACGTTGATAAAGGAAGTAACGACGTAGTGGTACTCGAATTTTGACTTAAAACAGAGTGAAGAATAGCACATAAGCTGAAAATCACAGCAAACATGTTCAAAGTACTTGACGCTATCACAGCATAAATTGAATTCGACAAAGCACGCTATTTATTTCTGACAGATGCGTAATTTATTAAGTTTAAATTTAGAAACTGCCAATGTTGTTTCAATCAAAACTTTACTTTAATGATGACCAATTTAGCATAACTTTAGGTTACCATGAAAACCGCCGGCATCGCAAAGTAGCCATGCAACGACCAACCCAAGGAGCGGCAAGGAATCGGCGAATTGTACTTTAGACATGACGGATAAACTGAGATTTTCGCAGTTCCTTATCGGATTAGCGTGGGAGTTTCTTTCTGATTTTGACCATAGCACAGAGTTCATATTCTACATTAATTAAAGACAAAACCTACAGCACTACCTAAATGAGTTATAAAACCAAAACCGGCGGTTTATTTTCACAAATCACTCATACATGTGTTGATACGCAATCTGACTGACTCTAGTATATTCGTCCTTTTCAGCAGCTGTCATTTTACCAATTACTTCCGGTGTGATTTCATCCAAACTATAATTGTGTCCTCCAACCATCACATGCAAATCTTCATGATCCGACACTTCCTCCACATCACTCTCCTGTTCACCAGTCGCATCATTTAGGACAGAAATCGATGATGAGACAGCGGGAGTTGAGACGGGGAAATTGGACTGGGTAGTCGTCTCATTGGCTAACAGATTAAGAATGTCAACTTCTGTCGGACTTTTAAGAGGCTCCTTAATATCTCTACTGGTGCCGGATGGGGTCACAGTCGTGTCCAGGCTCAGGGGAGTTGGGGTGCTGCGTGATGCCGTTTCCTGTTCAACGGTGCTCTGTTGCAGCCAGAGCGGAACTTCCTTTCGCTGTTCCTCCTTCGAACTGATCGCATCCGTTCCTTCAATGTGAATCTGAACCTGATCCTTATTTTGGTACAGTTCAAAGTCAGCATGATATTTGGACCGGCCGGGACCGCCGAGACCGCTTGTCCCAGGCTTATCCGGATTATCAGCTCCAAGCCGATTTGCTTCATCCCCACTTCCTGGCATGGGTGGTGGAACCGGGGGTTCCAGGAGATGGGGTGCCAGCTTCACATCCTCACATTCCTGAAGTAGCTTGACAAAAGGCTCCATTTGTTCATTGAACAGAGCAATCAGAGATCTGCAAAATAGAAACGTATTAAGTGAGAGGTGGTGTGAATTCCTAAATTGGAACAAGCACAACAGCTTCTTTGACGATGATTATTTTTACTCTGACATACACCTACCTGCCTTTTCTAGAAATAGAAAATAATCCAAAAGCTAAAACTAAAAACACTTTTCTTCCTTTTTTTAGATTTATATATATTGCTTCAAAAAATTATCAACCCTGAAACAACTGAAAACTTCTCAATACTCGAATCCAAATCTCCAAGTTTCGAAGCTGCGAAAAGTTGATTCAGTTTACTGTTACTGATCAGTAAAGAAAATGCCAATACAAAATCGTCGCCACAGAATTATTTCAGAAAACTCTTAAAACAAAAATTTAAATTATAGATCTAAATCTACAATCTCTAATTTTAGAATCATTGAATTTAGTAAATTCTGATAAATCAATGTTCAATATCCCGGGGGTCATGGCAGGGAGTCTAATACAGAGATCCTACTCTCAAATGAGTCACAAAAATTAACGGATGTGTTGTATTAAGAAATTTTTAATAACTTGCTTCATTTGCATATGTGGCGAAATCTCATGCCACATATTATTATATGGATGGAACAATTAATATGGCTGTTTCGGGAACCCTGAGTGTAAGGTTAACGCGGGAGGTCTCTGAAGGAGTCCAAGCCCCCCCCCCCCAAGGCGGACAAGGTTCAAGCCCTACCGCCTTCCGGGACAAGAGGTAACGAAAAGTGGCCAAGGCGCAAGCAAAAAAGGCCGGAAACATTACTTTTTGCCTCAGTGGTAGTTTATTAACTGAAGTTTTAATTATTTGTGAAGATCGACCAAAATTTTAATAAAATCAGCGTAAATTTTTCGAAAAATTTACTAATTGAATGTGAGACAATTACTCCAGAGTACGTTGCTAGAATCGTCTGGATTTTGCACACTACAAGCCAATGAACGTGCCAAGAAAAAGGCAGTTAGGGCAGGCAGCTAGGTTACTAAGCCTCGCACAAGGGTTCAGAAATGCTAAATTGCTTTCTAGAACTGTGTACCGATTGTTCCAAAAAGCTTAAATACTGTTGTAAGCGCATTCTGAACAAAAGAAGCGTCATATCGAAAAACCGTGTTAAATTTTAATCCTTCAAAAATTAATTTAAAACTTTAAAGGCTTAAATTGAAATTCTAATTAACAGATACCGCAGTTAACATTTCAGCGTTATTTTAATGTAAAATTTGTTCAGATTCATCAATGTTTGTCGGGAGATTTTTTTGACTCACGCGAAAAAATTACAACTTTTTCCACTACCTAGGTTTATCACATGAATCCTCAACTTTGAGGTGAAATTACTCGACAACCGTAAGACTTAAGACTTTAGTTTTAAAAGCTTGTTAAAATATACCGTTTGGACAATAAAATATTTAAGAATCAGCAAGATCGGAGCAAGTCGAAAAAAATGGCCCAACAATGGACTCTAAGTAAACAGAAACAAACACTCACATGCTAAGCTGTTAAAATTACACACATATATAAGTAACAGAAATGCTCCGCACAAAAGGGGATAATATGTGTGTTGGGCCTATGTCTATCCTTTAAATTCCGGTTGAGAAAGTAAAGGCATAAATCCGACACAGCAACTTTTGGTGGATGGTTCCATGTCAAAAGTTGCTCAGCTCACTTAGTTCAGTTGATAACAAATTTGACCACTTTTGAAAAATTTTATTGTTGACCCAAAATCGCCTAAGTCCCCACCCCACCCACCACAGCACTCTACAGCCACCTTGGGTACGCAGTTCTATGACAAAAGTTGCTCAGCTCACTTAGAGCTTTCATTTGATACCAAATTTGACCACTTGAAACATTTTATTGTTGACCCAAAATCGCCTAAGTCCCCACCCCACCCCACCACAGCACTCTACAGCCACCTTGGGTACGCAGTTCTATGACAAAAGTTGCTCAGCTCACTTAGGGCTTTCACTTGATACCAAATCTGACCACTTTTGAAAAATTTTATTTTCGACCACTTCACCACCCACCCCACTGACCCTTCAAACGGCAAACTGGCACCAGTCCAGCAAAATAGGTACGTCGGCCGGCAATACGGATACCGGGAATGAGCTGGGCGCACCAGAAAACCCCTATAGACAAAGTTTTGAGAGGCCAGGTAAAGCCTACTATGGACCTCCAGGAAGCGGTTTCCGACATGACCCTCCCGACGGCAAAGTAGAACCAGCCCAGCAACATAGGCACGTCGGACGGCAAAACGAATACCGGGAATGAGCTGGGCGCACCAGAAAACCCCTATAGACAAAGTTTTGAGAGGCCAGGTAGAGCCTACTATGGACCTCCAGGAAGCGGTTTCCGACATGACCCTCCCGACGGCAAAGTGGAACCAAAGTGGAAGTGGAAGTGGAAGCAAAGTGGAAGTGGGTGGGTCTGACGGTAACACTGACTGTGGGAATCGATTCTCCGTGCTAGAAAACCATTGTATGAAATATTTGAGCTTTTAAAGTTGAATAGATTTCGAGAAATTTCGATTTTTCATTTTTCGAATTTTCGTCATTTTTGACGGGCCACTGTGGTCGCTAGAAAAGTGATAGAGAAACGTAACCTGAACCGTTAGTTAGTCAAATATATGTAATTTCTGAATATAAAAAGAAATCAACTCCAGCTAGTAACGTTCGATCTGAGCGACGACCACAAAAATGGTCACTTTTCGCTCTGAGCCGACTTTGCGGCGCCACTGCGGCGCTGTGGCGCAGCTGCGGCGCAAAAAAGTTGCGATTCTTAAATTCTTTAGAGGGTACTACTAGACCCTATAGCCCTTTAGGTTGGCCCACCGCTGCAGTTCACGTGAAAGTGGCGAACATTATGTACAATACAACCATCAAATAGGAGAAACCGGAAAAAAACATCGCCGCCACAACCGGTCCGGGGCGCAACTTTTTAACGGTAAGTGATACGGGGCAGAAACTTCACAGATATACTAAACTCGATGTGCTCTACAATTTGCGCATGAAATCTGCGCAAGATCTGCGCAGGAGTTTGCGCAGCTTATTTTACACTGTCTCCAGCTACTTTTCACACATATTATAGGGGTCGCTGCCGCGAACCCTATGATATATATATATATATATTATATATATATATATTGCTAATATCAAGAGTACATTATATTACATTCAGGCATTCATCATTCAGTACAGGTCTGTTAATGTACTTTCTCGGTAAAGCAATTCTCGGTTATGCAAAATCTCGGTTAAGCAAAACGTGCATTCTTGACTTTTCTCAGTTAAGCAAAATTTTGAATTAACAGCTGCTGATTTTCTCGGTTAAGCACTTTTCGATTAAGCAATTCCCGGTAATGAACGAAAGTTTTGGGCTCCAGCACCTAAATATACAGGCGAGTGATCGTACATAAATGTCTATGAGAACTCATTTGTGGGGGGGGGGGGTGAGGTGGGATTGTGTTCAAATTTTTAAAGGGGGGGGCGGTTGGGGGGGGGGGGTCGGGGGGTCCGGTTCCGGTTCTAGCCTCCGGTTCCCAGTTCCAAGTACAAAATTCGTAGTTACGTTTTAACATTTAATATTGGATGCAGGCCCCCAGCAGGGGTTATACAATAAAAATTACAAAACAATACTGCAAAACAATTGGAATAGGGATAATAACCAACTGGGTTAACCTTTTTTGTTTACTTTGAATGTTAAAGTTTTTGCCATACTTTGAGTTTGCTCCATTACAAATGCTGTTACTATATGCACAACATACATTAAAACTTGTAAAAAAAATGAAAACTTTATGGTCGAGCAAATTGTTTCGATAATTAACGGTGAGATTCTACTGTGCATCTACAGGCAGACAGCGCCTTCTGAACAGAATCTTGTAAACTGCACAACGTTTCAATAAAACGTGCTGAGAATTGAGATATACTGAAGCTTAAATTTTTATTTCTTTAAAAAGAGTACAGTGTCTCTAAAGAAGCTGATAGTTTCCAAAAAAATTAGGTAAATGCATTTAAATATTTAAAAGCTAAAGACCAAATTGGTACGAAGAACATATATACTAAAGCTATATTTAACGAGGAAATGTATGTACAGTCGCTTGATCACACAAAATAGCTAACAGATTACTTCTACAGGCTGTTCATTACTTGAACTTTGATTGACTCTTGTCTCAGATACCGATAGCTTAAAATTAAGAAAATAAGTACTCAACTTTCGAAGTTTTCTACTCCTGTAAAATTTACTACTTTTTTAAAAAATATTGCTTCAATCTTGCGTGCTGACAACACCACCTTCCATTTACCAATTTTTTGAGAAGATATACTCAATTTCCGACTACATCCCATCGGGCTCTCATCTTTTCTATGAGGTTAATATTCAGATATGTAAGCTGGTTAAAGTTTTCATTCGGCGCCCGTATCGGTCACGTCTGAACGAAAGTGCCCGTCTTTCATCAATTACAATTGGAATTTTAGAACAGAAAATTTCAAAAATTCGTTAAAATTAATTTAGAGACATTTTCACAACTGCATTTTGTAAGACACACAAAATTACTTAACAAAATTTGAAAAATCAGAAGCATGAAAACAAAAAATTACGAAATTCCAGAATAAAGGAAGTAGAATTTTTCCCTTGCAATACATGTTCCTAATTTTTCAAGTATGTTTAACATTTAATTTTTGTCTTAACTCAGACGGGATAATGTCACTAATGTTGAGTCAAAGAAATATTTGAAATTTCTCTTAATTCTATGCCTCAGCTTCAGCGACAGCTGAAACGTGCCTCGATCGCCTGAAAAGGGGAAGCGGGGAGTTTGTGTCACCTTCAGTGGAAGCTGAAGCTGTGTCGTTTCCACTTTAGACTCTAAATTTATTCTATGGAGTTTCAGCTTCAGTTTCAGTTCCAATAATTGTACATACCTTCACTTCACGTTTAGTTTGAAACTCTTAATTATTATCAGTCTCATCCTACATATTTTGCCTTCCGGTCTAAATTTGTTTAGTTTCAGTTCAAACTAGATTTTTACTTTCAATTTCAGTCACTAGTTTGAAAAAGACAATATAAATGGCAACCACAAAATCCAGATTTTGCATATTTTAAACTCCTGCATAAAATTAGTTCAAGTCCATTTTAAGAGTGGAACCAAATTTGGAAGAGTGATTCCAAATCCTATCGGTTCCGGTTCTAAAAAGCCGTCCGGTTCGGTTCCGGTTTCGGTTCTAAAAAGCCGTCCGGTTCCGGTTCCAACCGGTTATCGGAACCGGCCCCAACTCTATCAATCACTCAATTAGAGATGAGTATTCCGGGCCGTTGGCCGGCCCGGCCGAGAAATTTTCTAACAGCGGAACGGATCGACTCTATCGACTCTGAAAAACTGTTGTGAAATCATTAAAATTATCTAAACATTTACTCAATCTGGTTATTTTACCACAAATTTTAACATTTCGTAATTCGTACTTCGTAAACTTAGCGTTTCCATGTTTATTAAAGACTTTGAAATAGTATTGTCAATAAAATCCTGGAAATCAACATTTGCCTGACCGGGCCGAATTTTGTCAGCTTACGGGCCGGGCCGGACCGGGCTGAGCCGGGCGGAAAAGTCCGGTCCGTGCTTCAACTCTATGCTACCCTAAATCTTACCAACATCCAAATCAGAGTAGGTCATGCCACAACTGGTACATTTGTAGAGAGCCCGGTGGGCCGCCTGATGCTCCTTTTCGTTCAATTTTCTTCTACAACAGTACACCTGAGTATAGCTAAAAGCTAAACTTTGACTTCAGCCACATTTGTCAAACACATTACCATTCAAGCATAGGCAAACATTTTGTTATATACTGACAGCCAGCTAGCTTAATTATATCAGTATCTACGTTTACTGGAGAGTGATTGATAAACAAAATCCAGAAAAACTAAAAATTGTTGCGCACTTTGGTTCCAAGCAATAACAGATGAGTGTATGCCGCAAACTGATTTAGCAGCTCATGACCAATTTCCAACAAACAGTAAGCAAAATAGTAAATTCTCATATTTAATACACCATTTTGGATTTATTTATATTGGCAACAGATGCTTAAAATTGAGACAATTTATCATCCGTAGAAAAATTTTATAAAAATACCTCATATGATCCAGTTTATACTTAGTCACATTAACCAGTGATAAATAACTAATGAAGTAGTAGTTGAATTTGATGGGTTTTCCGTCAGTTCGTTCCTCCATAGACTGCCGCTCTCGAATGAGCTTATCATTCTTGAGCAACATCAGCGACTAAAATAGATAAAGTCTTTTTGTTAACTATGCATGAAGACTCTTAAAATAAAATAAAATAGAAAAATAAACTGCAGGTTAAATTCAATGGTTCCTCGAGCTTACGTATTTAGTTAAGCTATAGAAATAAGGCCTATGCATTTGCATACATACCTGACGCAATGTTTTCGGTTCAAATCCTAACAGAGAGCGAATATGTTCTTCACGCATGCACGAATGACGGATAATCATGTCCACAACAATTCCTGCAAAGAAAAAACCAGATGCTGTGGTTACGAAATTTCTGGAATTCTATCTAACAGATAAGCCAGTTCAATTTGCTTTCCTTGTGGAAAAGATAGGGCTGGTTAGTTCAAACTACGTCTACGTAGGAAAATCAAAATTAGGGAATGATTTTTTTCAAATAAATTTTTTTTTTTTTTTTTTTTTTTTTTTTTTTTTTTTTTTTATTTTTTTTTTTTTTTGAAGCCCTGCAATCACATCGTAAATTCAGTTGTTGATTTAAGCAACATCGTGTTGAAGACAATGTATTGAACGGATACAGTTTATCGATGTCGGCGTACATATTATTATTATAGGGGGGCGCCAGAGCGACCCCCTATAATTTTTTTTTTTTTTTTTTTTTTTTTTTTTTTTTTTTTTTTTTTTTGTTTTTTTTTTTTTTTTTTATGGGTATAAAAGGCTTCTGCGCGGCCCTATGAGACTCGTTCGAGCACCGTGCCAGCTCAATACTGAACGAAACTCGGCAAGTTTGGTATCGTTGGAATCTACACGACGAGTACAACAAGTTGCAAAAAAGTTTTGGTCAAAATTTTCAACTTTGAAAATTTTCGCTTCCGAACAAGTTAGGTCCGTTTGTTTTTTTTCTGTGTTAGTCACGCTGGAAAAGGGCTATTTTGTGCAGAGGTGTTTGAAAGATGTGAGCATTTTCAGCCGGAAAGGTTTATATTTTCTGAATGCCGATATGGTCCCATGTGCTCCGCGCTATATTTTTTCGCTGCCCGGCCCGGCATGCCACCCTGGCCGGCCGGCCAAAAGTGGCCTCGACGGCGTTTTTGGTCAAAAACGGCCATTTTGTGTCACGCCCACAGGGCTCAGGGAACGAGGTAGAGACACGCGGTTTGTTGCATGAACAAGTACGGAGGGATACTAGTGCGTAACGTTGG
>JASAND010022035.1:0-13643 GCA_030248195.1 Trissonchulus latispiculum
AGAAAATGTAGTTTTTGCAAAAACACGACCAATTTTTTCCAAAGATTGTGGAGCATTCACCATGCAAGCTGGAGGGCTGCTACTGAACAAATGTGTTCTGCACAAATACCTATACCCAGGCACGATTTTTCAGTTTCCCCGATTGCTGCTTTCTAGCTAAAGTAATCGTTTGACATATTTGGAAAAAGTAGGCAAAATACAGGTTACGCACACATTTCAGCTTATTTCTCTATAACGAAGAGCGATTTCACAATAAATAAAAAATCGTCCCCAGCTATTTGATGGAGTTATCGAATGATAAAACCGAGGTCCCGCGAAAAAATTTACTTGAATCTGCAAAAATTCTGGAAAAGTTTACTACTTCTAAAATCTGTTAAAAATATTTTAGAAAAGCAACGTTAGTTTCGTGTCATGCATTAAAAAGAGAAAATGTCAAGGTACATTTTGATATAAAAATGGCTTCTTAACTCCAAGTAATGAATGAGTAATAATGGTGCAAACTTTATGTGACCAAAGGGAATCACCACCTTAAGTTAGCTGTTTTAATAAATAAAAATAGCTGTTTTTTAGGCAAAATCAAAATCAGAGGATTGCACCAAATAAGTTAAACTTCAGATTATCTTAATCGTCAGCTAATCTCCAGTTAAACTCCAGATTAAATGGAGTTTAAGTTGATCTGAAGTTAATCTTTTATCGACCGTTGCACCAAATAAGTTCAGGATTATCTTTAGATTATCTTCCGATTAAACTGAAGATAATCGGAAACTTTTAATCCTGCTCTATAGTAGGTTTAACATCGGATTAACTGTTTTTCTACTTTAGTTAGACCCACTACTTGTGCTAGGAAGCACAGAATTTATTCAAATCCAGCCTGCATTTTATATATAGATTGTTATACAAGTGTTGGCGTGTATAGTTTTACCAAATTTTAATAACGAAGTTTTTCTCTAAAATTTCAAGAAATCCGTTTGTTTATCATTATTTGCAATTTTATATTTAGTTCAAAAGACTGCATGCATGCTTTCGACATGGATTGAGAAGTTTGATTTGGAATTTGATTTCCAAAAAACGGTGGTGAAGAATTACGTAATAGGCGATTGATAAATGCTATTACATAATCAGAAATCATAGAATTGCTATTCTAAGTGCAACTATTTACATTAAGACTACATTTATGTGAGGCAAATGGCTAGTGTATGCTTTGCACTTCGAGTTACCGATAATCGGATGTTAAACTTATTCTTGTGAACCGACGCTTCGTCCGCTAAACTAAAAATTAGATTAAAATGGCTTGCTGCTATTGGTTGGTTGCTATCACGTTACTGTATTTCATTGGCTAAAACGCATTCACATGAGAAATAGTTTAACTATTGATTAACTTCAGATTAACTCAAGATTAGTTTAACTTTTCTTAATCTGATTTGGTGCAATGAGAAAAAGTTTAACATTAGATAAAGTTAATCTTGAGTTTATCTATTCCAAAGTTAATCGTAAACATAAGTTAAACTGAAGTTAATCATAAACTTAATCTTATTTGGTGCAAACGGGCGAATGTCTTCAGATATTTTGAATTTTTGTGGAAAAACGGGTCACCGTGTCACCGGGTCAAGTCTAGTCAAGTGAACCCGGTTCCATCACTAATATGCATGTATAACGCTTATATACTATGTATGTACTCTTGTTATAACTTGTCATAACTCTTGTTATCTAGTAACTAACCGTCGGACTGTTTCCATTCCAGTTTGACTCTGGAAACGACCGACATAAATCCCTTTCCTTCACCCAATATCTGAGAACTGGTGTTGATCAGCTGCCCGTGAACATCCAAAGCATTCAAAATCGACTCAAGTTCACTCAATCCTACTGGAGAAAGTCCATCGGTCAGTTCAAACTTTGAATCAATCGCCGACACTCCGATACCGTTTTCCGTCATGTTAGAGACTTTGTTTCAAAGCTTTAATTTGATCTGTCTGAAAGACAATAAATTTCCACTGAGAGTGACGTATATAAAGTTATCCTATGAAACTCAAATGTAAACTAAATGTGAAAGTGAATTAAAGCCTCAGCTTTAGTGTAGCATTGTCTTAGCATTCACTTAATTCATATCTACGAATGATCCGACGGTAGTGTTGTGCTTCGGACCTTGAATGGGTCCGAAGCCCAAGGACCGAGGCCCAGCTCTACCGTCGGCACATTCGAGCTATGAATTAGTCAACGCCAAAACTACGCTAAGCTCTTTTTTAATCCACTTTCCCTAATTGAACGAGGTTCATAGGCTCACTGTGCTAGATTTTCAATGCGTGCAAACCGGGAGCACTTTCTAAAAACATCTCGAGACGGGCCTGTCGTTGCAAGGACAAGGCATGTTATTGCATTATATTGCATTGCATGTTATGACTCTCTCATTCTCGCCGAGGTCGCGGATCTAGCCCCTGGCCTCAGGCTTTGAGCCTGAGTGTCGTTGGAAATTCCAATTTCTGTCAGTCCCGTTGTGTCAAAGAGCTGTTTGCAACTGCCGACTGCAATAAAAAAGCTTGAAGTGGTGGTTTTCAAAGTAGTACCGTTTCTCTGGAAATCGAACGAGATCAGTTTAACCCTATCATCCTCAAGACAAACGATTTAAAATAACCAGTATTAAATTTTTGTCTGTCATTTTTTACTGAGACCATCTAGAGAGTTCGACTACCACCAAACGATAGGAGACTAATTGCTATACATTTCGAGTTTAAGCATTGAAGGGTCCCCGATGCAAGCAGAAAAAGTTAGAAGACGTCAAAGCCGAACAGAGAACGCATTTTTGCTGAACATTTATTGCAGGATATCGATTAATTGAGGTAGATAGTTAGGTCCATTCTGAGACGGAATAAACTTATACGTTATTTTAATGTGCATTACCTCCCCTATCATCTAGTGAAACAAGTTTTCCGCCGACAAAATGCGAACTTTTCATTGTTGGCGGAGAAATTCTATTTTTCCAGCTGATGTAGAAATATTTGGGTCTTTCCCATTATCAGCTCCGAAGAAGTACCGAAGAAGCACAACTTGACTGATTGATTTGAAATTTGGTAGGGGTAGATTTTCGGACCTGCTGATTTCACAGATGCAGAAATTTTTAAATTTTTAAAAATTTTATAAAATTTTTGAAATATTAGTTTGGTAAGGGGGGACCAAGGAGAACCGAAAAATATTTTGTCTTCGATTTTGCTGAAAAGATGTATATAGGGGTTTTCGGGGTCGTAGAATACGAATTTGAAATCCGTTTTTCGATCCAGCTTTTTGTTAGCTTAATATAAGCTAAAGTTTTAAGCTTAAGATGTAAGCTTAACCTGAGCTAAAGAAAAGCTGAATCGAAAAACCGATTTCGGATTCGTGATCAGCGCCCCAGAAAACCCCTGTAAGCAAGTCTTCAGCAAATTTTTTCAAACATTTTTCAGTTCCCCTTGATCCCCCCTCACCAAACTAAAATTTTAAAATTTGTAAAAAATTTTAAAAATTTTAAAACTTATATTTTTGAAATCAGCAGGTCCGAAAACCTACCCCTTTCAAATTTCATCTCAATCAGTCAAATTGAGCTTCTTCGATACTTCTTTGGAGATGTGGGCGAGATAATGGGAAAGGCCCAAATATTTTTCCAAAGCGGGATCGAAGTGTTGAAGAGAAAAGGAGCATACGCTCAGACTGCCAACCGGTGACTGGGCCCCTACTCAGGACAGCAAAATAAAGGTAAATAATCGGCCCATACGTGTGCTTGGGGGGTTTGGGGGGGTTTCACCCTCCCCAGACCTGAGCTCACTCCCCTCCCCCAGAGGGGTCCCTCGCACCCCCCCCAGAATCCAGATTTTTCCGGTAAAAAACAGGAAAATCCGGTTTTTCGGCGGCCTTCGGCCGCCCTTCACCCCCCCCCCCAGAACTTCCCCTCCTGCACGTGTCTGCGGCACTTCGGCCATACTGCCATCCGGCATTTAAAGGTTAACATTCTTGAACATTTAACATTTAAGCAAACAAATAATGCAAATCATGACACAGAGAAAACAAGGAAACAGTCTTACTTCAATTGAAAGATGCTCAAGAAAAACAAGAATCAATAAAGCTGGCACAAATTCTAGACTAGCTCTAGTGTGGACGGACACAAGGCTTTAAATACTCCAAGCTATTGCGCAACACAGCTGAAATTTGGAAAACCTTCGTGCAACGTTAGAGCTTTATTTGTGCAATTGTGCATGAAAACTGGTTTGTGCAGCAATTTTAATACATACGCTTTTGTGAACAAATAAGAAGTTGTCTGTTCTCAGATGGTGTTAACAAAATTTGTGTTAATTTTATTACTGTTCTTGGCAAATTTGGTTGTGTTCAGTTTAATTTGCGAACCGTTTCTACTTCACTTCACACTTAAAATTGTGGTGGAGTTGCATATGAGCGTCAGTTTTGATTTGTATTATCGCTTTCACGCCTGTATTTTCTCATCAGAACTATACGTTTAACCTTTTTGAGCTTATGTGAGTAGACTGCGTAATTATTTCTCTAAATTGTGACTACCCGTACTAACTGGTGTTGATTTGGCTAAGTAAATATAGATAGATATCCTTGACTTGCTGCCAGGCTACTCCTAGCCATCATATCAGATAGTGTTCTCCACCGGCCCCGTTCATTCCGACCGGCACAGGTCCAGAATTAATGTGGCCGGCCGGGATTAGGGACTGTCGACTCTATACAGGCAGAGCCGGCTTATTCAATTTTGGCAGTTTCTGCGGCTTATCGCCTTAAACTTGCTACAATCTGCCTTGAAAACTGTCAAATATCTTATTCTTTCTAATTGTATTTTGGTTAGCCGGCGAAACTTGGCACCGACTCGATTAGTAGTTGCCAGAATCCGACGCTTGTCGGCCCACAAAAAATTGGGCAAGTGAATAAATTCTAATAGTTTTTATCAATCTTCCCGATGTTCGCAACTCCGCATCCCTTAAGGTGCTGGTTTCCTTTTGTGCAGTGCTTTTTTAGTAATTTTTTGAACCGCTATAACTTTTGCAAGGAAAGAGCTTTATACATCGTTTTAAAGCTTATTCTCTGTACATTCACATGGGATTACGAAACTGGCAAAATGAGCCAAAAAATAGCAGAAATGTTTTGACATACTGACATCTAACATGAAGTATATAGACCAAAAATATTTGAACATCGATTTCTCAAAACTGAAGAATCGGCCAAAAGTTCTTTGCGTGCCACGATATGAAGGACATATGGGGCGAGGGACGATTTTTTGGATTTGGCTCAACAAGTCTCAATACTCCAGAAAATCCAGCAAATGTGCGATGACACGAAATTTCGCAACTTCGCATTGAGTTTTCTTGCTACTGGATACGTTTTAGCCCAAACCAAGAAAATCGTCCCTCCGCAGAAGTGCGAATTTCGATTTTGCCAAAAATCTCCGGAATCTGTCGAGTAGTTTTTGAAAAATCGATGTTCGAAACAAAATAATCGCAGTTTTGCCAAAATGGTTTTTCCGCCAAATCTCCAGCTGAAAGCAATAAATTCCGGTTTCTAGGCACTCATAAAATGGGCATTTGGACGCTGTATTGATTGAGTATAAATAAGCCAACTTTGTCCTTAGCATGTGGCAGTAATTTTGAAAAAACTGATTTCCTCAAAAATGGCCATTTTTTGACCCTAAAAACAGTTTTTTGCTTATACCGACTTAACCACTGGAGACAGCTCAAAAGTGTAAGAGCAGAATTGTTCGTTTTCGTGTCCTCTTTCTAGCCATTGTAACCAATCCCGTTTCTTATCTACTTATTGGGAGCCCAAGGCGAAAAACCAAAACTTTTTAATCTTTTGGCCTAAAAATACGGGACTGGTCCCAGAATGTTAAACAGTACGGAAATAGGATATTTCGTAAGTTTTAGCCATTTATGTAAAGGATTAAAGCCGTATGATTCAAAAATACCCGAAAGGAAACCAGCACCTTAAGCCTTAGATGAAGACCGCATTTCATCCATTTGAATTCTGCCGACCTGAATTGGAATTTTAATTTAAAGGGGGGGGGAGTTCGGTATTACCGGATTCCGGGAATGGCAAATTCCGGAATTTCAAAAACTGCTATGGGGACCAAGGAAACATAAAAATATTTTGTCTCAGATTTTGCATGAAGGTTGGTAAAGTTGGTTTATTCGACCACGCTGATTTCGAAACTGAAATAACAATTTCCAGAAAATTTACGGATTTCAAGATATTCGACCCGGAAATATTTGATTCCGAAAATTTTTCCTGAAAGTGGTTTTTAGGGTACTCAAATGACAGAGCTCGTCGAGCTGAGCAACGTTCCTCCTGGTAGCACTTTCCGGAAACGCGTCAGGCGATAGTTACTGCCAAAAACTGAAAATTCGGGAATTCACGCAAATTCTGATTTTGGACAAAACTTTTTAAGGAACACTATGTATTATGCTCTCTTGGCTAGACCGTTGAAATAATCCTGATGGAATTCATATCCAACTGAAGTGTACAAAAAGTCGATTATTGCTATCTTAATACTGCTATTCTGTTAGTGAAGTTGACAACCACTTTTGTACCGTGTACTCTTTGAAATCGCGCCGAGAAATTTCTGAAATCGTGGATTAGATGTCCGGCGTCAACCGCTTAGCTTTAGATGAATTAGTTTTCACAACTGAGTAGGCCGGTACAAGACTTCTGCGGAAACAAGAAGGTTTCGTTCTGATTCAGATAAAAATTCAGACAAACAACTCGCATCGTCACAAAATAAGTTTTACTTAAAAATATCATCAAGATGCGCGTTAAGATGTGTTAGAAAAATTGGTTCAATATTCGGAATTTTGAGGACCTCCATTAAACTTCGACAGAAGCAGACAAGATTAACAGCATTGAAGACTTTGAAGTCATCGTAAGATTTAGTGACATCTTCCAAAGTGAAGGGTACGGGTTGCGGAGCCATTTTTTTGGTTAGTCTTTGATAAAAATATTCCATCAGACGATTTTCTTCGGTTTTCCTCAAGTCGGGATGAAGATAAAACAATAGAACTATCGCAACGTCTTCACAGGGCATGCTTTTGTGCTGTACCTAAAACAACAGAGCTTACAAGTGCAATTGGTAAGATTATAAATGAGCAAGGGATAAATTTTGGTTCGTCCGAGGAAAACACTGTAAAAATTAAATCAGTTGTGTAAAATTTGGTAGCTTAGTCATATTTAAGTTGACTGATTCATCATTATCAATGTCTGCGAAGCCGGCGGATTAAGAGACTCCCTGTAAGACTTAGAAAAAGTCCACAACCCTTCTTCGGGGATTCCCAGACGATAGCTGCTATATTGCTGCAGTCAAGATGGTGGTGTCAGTAAATTTGTTGACGCTTCGGTTTTGTATCAGTCAATGTTAACCGACAAATTCGTGTCTGACACAAAGTCAGATTAGTAATATAAACGCTGTTGCAGGCTGACCTTTGTTTTAACTAAGTCAAACATCTGAACATACAAACCATCTTTACATCGGGTAACTGCTATAGCAATTAGTAAGTGTCAGCATCCTCCTTCTTCTCTCAAAAATGTATACGTTCTAAGCTGACACTGCTCGAGACCGACTGGGATGAGATGACAGAAATTCTCATCCCGTCAACTTTCTGAAAGAACGATGTGACAAGGATCTACGAGTTCCAGCACATGAGACAAGGATAGTGGACGAACGGGACAGGTCGGAGGTTTAAAACCCGCAACAGTATTCTTTCTTTCGACCACCTGGCGGTATTATTGGACACTACCTATTCCAGAATGACCGAAGCTACCTGAAAGTCAATTATGGCAGCCAAATCATCAGATGGAGTTCCAGTTTCAGTCTTTTTCCAGAGAATGTTGTTAGGTTGAAGATCCCCGTGGCTTAGGACTGGAAAATGTCCGAACTTTTCTGGGTCAGCCATTTCTTCGGATATTTTCTGAAACCAGGAGAATTTGAAAAATTTGTTTAAGGATATTTCACGAGATTTTCAAATATTTAGAATACATAATTTAGAAATCTTGATTCTTTGAAACAAACTCAGCTAGCAGAAAAAGTGTTCACTTTTCGCCGTTTGTTACATACTTTGAATCGTTCAAGCAGTACGGCTGATTTTTGTTTATCAAGTCGAAGTTGGTCTCCAAATTTTTCCAGTGTATATTCCACCGACTCTGGATAGATGCCGGCTAATTGTTCATTCAGCGCTTGGTGCACATTTCCTGAAAACACAAAATAAACCTTAGTTTTTTAGAAAAAGTTATATCAGTAAAGGATATCCGACATGAGTTGACAACATTGGTCTCGTTTCCTTGGGGGGGGGAGCTTGGGCTTGTGTGGCCCTGCTAATGGCCTAGAAATATAATGCTTTCGGCCAGAACCGAGTCCGAACCAAGAAGCTCCGCAAACCCGGAGTAACCTGCCCGGCCCGCTGGGATCACTGTGGCTGCTCTTATCCGCTCACAGAGTTCGGGTTAATTTCTTCTTATTAACCAGACTTCTTTACCGTAAATAGGAAACACCGCTATTATTTCTAATGCTATTTAAAGCTTGGTATTTATAACTGTCACAGGTGGGCAAGGGGGGGAGGAGAGAAGTCGCCCGCGTTGCTGAAGTCGGCCGCAATGCGTACCGAAGCTGTCCTCACAAGGGATCAGAAAATTGGACAAGCAAATGAGTCCATATTTAAAAATTTTGTTGCTTTTTTGGAATGTTTACTAAAAATTTTAATTTAGTTCTATATTAATTTAGTTCTTGCTAATAAATTGTTGTTTTTAGTAATTTTCAAAAATGGGTGGAAATAGGCTAAATTTCGTTCACTGAACTGAATTTAGGCGAAATTGTTTCGTTAAGGAGTACCCAAATTGTCTATCTTTTTCTCTATCTATCTATCTATCTATTTGGCCTTCAGGTATGATCAGAGTCATACAGTTTTGTAAGACTCACAGGTATATGCAGTTAATAATACGTCGCATGTGTTTTTGATTCCTGCTTTTGGGTTTCGCAGCCGCTTCCATTAGCCCCAACCAATTAGGTCAGATCGATGCGAGCCTCTATCCAACTCGAGAAATTTCACAGTGTCAGAACCCGGCCTTTAAGCCAAAAATTTATTTTCTTTATATATATATATATATATATATATATATATATATATATATATATATTTATGTGTGTGTGTGTGTGTATATAAACAGGTTACTACTACAGTTGCAGTTCGAGATCTAACATTTATCTAGCTACCGTTTAATAAGGGTAATGTTTAATTTTTTCATTTTAACTTCACTTCACTTTTACTTCAAACTTTCTAATTCAGCTAACATCATTCAAAACCTTTTAAACTATTTAATCTAGGAACAAACTATTTAAGCTTCCAAAATTTTATTCCCAAAATCTTACCAGCTGATTTTTTCCAACTGCTATTTTTAATACTGAATGCCTGCAGAGAAGCAATCGCATCCAGCAAGACTTCAACTTTTTGCAATGACAAATATTCCATGAAATTTGTAGAACAAGCTAGGTCAGATAAATCTTCCATAATTATCATTCCCTTTGAATTAGCGGTCATTTCCTCCAGAAAATAGCATCGCGGAATTTTCAGAGGAGAGCACTTTGACAGCAGACGATAGATTTCAACTTCACCATTGTGCAACTAAAATCTGACAAATCCATGCATTCATGCAATTGCAAACGTCACAAATAACATAAATTTCAGGTTCTTTAAAAGCTTGATAAGACAGCTCTGTTTTTCCTTGCTAAATTTAATAAAATTAGCCTTAGATCTTTTGATCTGTTGATAAACTGAATAAAATATGAGTGTAATAATCTGTTTTTGAAGTCGTCCTATAGCCAAACCAGACGGCTTTGGTTACCCTCTGGATTGTGTCGGCAGTTCCCAGAGAAGCAAATTCGTCACCAAGCTCCTTCACTTTTGAGGTTGTCGGTCGTTTTATGATTACGCTCTGTGGCAGATTTTGGATACCTGAATGCATTAAAACCAATCAAAGTTTAACCAACCCTTGAGGAGGAAGAAAACCAAAAATACCATTAATTTTAAATAAACTAGCTAGCTATTAACAAGATTTTATAATAGGAAGAGTAGGTCACTTTGCGCTTCCTTATGTCCTCAGCCTACAAAGTGCTCGAAGCATCAAGGTCAATATCCGAGGGGGGGGCTTTCCAGCGTGCAGACACACTGGTCGATGACATTTTTAAAACCAGATAATTAATAAATAAATAAATAAAATAAAATAAATAAAAATAAATAAAATAAAATTAAATACTGTAACCTGAGCAAGGAAAGTCACATAGCAATAGTTTCTATATTGTTCTATATATGTTGCGGAGAAATAGATCTTTCAAAGATATGTAAATTATATATTTCGGTTCTGACAAACTCTTACAAGTCCAGCAACGACGTAAGGTATGAAGAATTGATGGAAAAACTCGGTTGAATTTTTGTTGACAATTCTTTTAGTGCTGGTTTTGCAGGAGACTGCCTGAACCTTTCTACTGGTGAAAAGATGTTAACCAAATTTTTAAGTTGTTAACAGCAAACCACGGGTGTCCAATTTTTCGGGCAACTGGGGTTTTGCATAGCTTTTTGTCCATTTTTAAATTTAAATTACCTTTTGACAGTTCCAGATCCCATTCCAGCTTAACTCTGGTAACAACCGATACAAATCCTTTGTCTTCCCCCAAGCTCTGAAATCTCGTATCAACCAGCTTCCCCTGAACATTCAAAGCATCGTTAAAAATCGATTCCAATTCGCTCAGTCCTATTGGCGACAGTCCATACGTTGACTCCAACATTGACTCAATCTCAGAAATTTTGATTCCGTTTTCCATCGCGTCAAAGACTTTGTTTCAAGAATCTAAACTATGACAAAGTTATTATATTAGTGTGTTAAAGTTTGCATTTGCATGTACTTAGCTGATAATATGTAATACTTTATTCTACCGCTGTCTATAGCTACGCTATTGGTTGTTTCTGCTAGTTCAGTTGGTTCGCAGGTTCACCCTCAACTACCAAGTGACAACTCAAACCAAATCTACAAAATGTTGTTGAACTTTGAAGGACTAAAACTAAAACTGTTCCAAACATTATGACAGTCGGAGTTAAAGTTCATTCTAAAACTGAGGAAATCTTTAATTCGGTGGAGATAAGGGGGGTCGGGAATAAAGAGTGATCCTGTTTCTGGACAATATTTCTTCGCCGTTCGTTGACCAATCGACAAATTTTGCTGAAACTTGATTGGCTAATTTGCTCCCCTATCATCAGAACACAGACTATTCTGAAGCGTCTGTGGTGAAATTAAATGAATGGAAACTAGGGGGAGGGTCTTCGTTTAGAAAGCAGCCAATCAGAAGCGAGGATATGGCTTAGCCAATCGGATGCCAAGATTTCATGATGGCTAGAATCCGCTGACATTACTCCCCCAAGCCAGTAGTTAAATTACGCTAGCATACAAAACAAGGTGGTTCTTACCAGCCATGTGTTGGAGACGGTGTTTTGAAGGAGGGTTTTCAGAATTTTGCTCGAATTTTGTCTATAACCGAAAACACAGTTGCCGGGGGTGCGCGCAGATCACTTCCTAAGCACATATAGTTTCTTGTTAGCGAGGCGTTCGGGAATAATTATAATAACAATTATAATTATAATCATTCAGTATCATAGAGGAGCTCCAGGGGCTAGTTCTCTCTGGGTAAGAGAGCTCACAGCCCCCATTGGCTCTCTCCTCTTCGGACTAAGGCTTCGGCCTTAGTAACTGCAGGCAAGCGTTTTTCATTATTTCTCTATGATTAATGCATTGTATCCTTCATGGATCCGCCTGCTGGCCCGCGTTTACCTCATTTTCTTGATATAACCATTCAGTATGTTGCTCTCACTAATCTAGCCGTATTAGCTTCAACATTGTTGATTAACACAGAAATTCAGGTAACAATTTTAATTAAATTTAGGAAATTATTTGAATGTTGCATAAATTGATGCAAACTTACTTTAACAAAAACTCCAAGGCAGGCTGTCTCTTCACACACTTCATCAGGTTTAGAAAAGTCTCCACTCTTTATAATTGGGCCCATGTTACGCAAGACTATTCAAGATTGCGCAACAGGAACTGGGCACATTATTTTTATTTGCTAAAAATAAGAGAAGACTTTTATATTAACTGTATCTATTGATTGTGTAACCCTGAGATATGTATCATGATACAGTGAGAAACGTAATTAATCAATCAGTCAATCAATCAACCAATTTGAATATGGATTAATAAATAAATTTGGATGTTTTAGAAAATAAACTGTCTTTAATTCGCATGCTGTAAATTATATGCAGCAATTTACACTATCAGGTAATGTAAAATTTACATTGAAGGCTTGCTTTTGCTTTAGGACAAAACTGGTTCTTTGTGTACTTTGCGCAAAAAGAAAGCTCCGTGCGAAAATATATACTCTAATTTTTTGACAAGTTAACTTAGACTAATTTTTTAGCGTCACACACAGCTAATTGTATTCCTTAATTTCTTAATTCTTAAATCATATACAAAAGATAATAGTTGTACGGAAGGATGTGGTTATACATGCTAAAAAATTTTCTAGTGTTTTTTCGCTGTTTACGTTTCCAATCATTCAATTTCTTCCCAAAAGTTTCTAACGATAGAAATATAATTTCTGATGAGGCCTAAGACTAGGGCATACCAAAACCCTTTTTCCAAGCTACTTCACACTTCTCAGTTTTCAATTTGTCTAAAAGTCATCTCGTGTCATTTTTATGCCAAGTCTGCGTTTGGAGTTTTGTTAAAGCTACCTTTTTCTGATTTTTCAGATTATTGCTTAACCTCTTGTTGTCATGACAACTGAAAATGCTCAGCTTCAGGATGCTACATCTTCCATCCAGTGTCCGATTGAGTTGACCAAACTTGAATCCATTTTAAACGATGCAGTAAAGGCCGATGGAAAACTCATCGATACAAGCTGTCGGATTTTGGGTGAAACGTTGGGCTATATCTCGGTCGTTACTAAAGTACGACTCAGATGGGATACAACTAAGTCAACCGGTAATGATCTTTTGGTTTACACCACTTCAGCACTTGCTTTGATCAAACATTTGGTAGCTATCAAAAAGTTGAGGCTTTTCATATTCAGAAATTCATTCAAAATTTAATATTTAATTTAACTTTAATTTAATCCAGCTATGTTTTCAGGACTAGAGAGACTGCCGAAGAGCGTGATTATCAAACAACCAACTACACCAAAAATGTTGGAGCTTGGTAAAGAATTTGCGACATTTGGAAACCCAGAAGTTATTCGAAAAGTGAAACCGGTTTAAAGCTATTTGTTAAGCTTAGACTGTTTTGTAAATCAATTTTCACGCATTTTCGCAGAAAGCGTACAGTAAACACATTCTGCAAATATTGGCATCACCCAACATACATTCAGTTTTGGCTTGTTTTGGCTTTGTTGAATCAGTGCCATTGCAATGGTTTTCACTGCCTGATGATTATCAGGAAAAATCCGGGGAGGAGCTTCATCGGTCCATTTTTTTGGGGGAAAAGAATTTCACCATGAAACAGTTAATCACTCAAGTTGTTGGAATTATCCTGAGGCTTCAGCTGTACCAATGAAAGCACACACGGAGGTTACTCTTACTCTT
>JASAND010022036.1:0-54710 GCA_030248195.1 Trissonchulus latispiculum
GCAGCTTCTGCGCAGCCTTGTTTTACACGGTCATTCGACTACCGCGACCCCTATGATATTAACCATAGGATAACCTGGGGGAAATGGGGGGGGGGGGTGCAGACTCCCCCCAGACCGACAAAAACGGGTAAATCCCCTCAGCGCGACGGAAAAAAGGGCAGACGTCCACAAGAGAAAAAAGGATAGACCCCTCATCGATTCTTACCAAAATTTAACATTTATTAGCAAATTTTAGCGATTTTTGATAACTAATAAACATCATTTTTGACTAAATTTCTGGCCAAAATGGAAAAAAATAGACCCCATTAAAATTTTTTAGGGGTAGACCCCCTCGCCAGAGTCGGGTAGACCCCCCCAGATTCGGACCCCGTGTCAATGTATGATATTAACTATACATATATATACATATATATATTATACGCATGCATATATACGTAACGGTCTTTCATTCAGTGAGAAAAGTTTAATCTTAACATTAAGCATACACAACACACACATAAATAATAACGACAAGCGTAGGATACGCTCCCCTGAATTAATAGAGCAGGTATTGTATATATGTTAGGATAGGATATAAACTACATACACCTCTTCTTCTTCCAATATTCTTTCAACTATTGACCAAGCTTCAAACCTTACGTTATATAAGCACCTACGTACGCGTATACTCTTTAAGCTTGGTTAGAGTTCAAATAATGACTCTGAAGCACTGAAAAGTCAGCATCGCGAATACTGTATATAAAGTATATATATACGTAATGAGAGGGATTGGCTATAATTTTATCTTAAAAGAAGAGCAAGAAAACCATCAAGCATTGCATCAACATACACAACGAATGATTCCCCTAAATAATACCTGTCCATTTATTCCATTCATTTATATAATGAAAACACGGATCATATAAAGGAAGTCCCCCCCCAAGCAAAATTGGTCAACTTCAACAGCACATTGTTCAGGACTGACAGAACCTTAGAGCTTAAGCCGCACATCGTTGGAAAGCTGACGAGGCGCTCTCTCCACTGCTGTAAGCCATTTTGCTGTAGCTTGTCACTACAAAATTTTCTTTCGAAAAATTTGCCAAACATTGCCGTTTTTGTCGATTTTAACTTTGACAACTAAAACTTTGTAGTTGTAAGCTACAGCAAAATGGTTTACAGCATTTGAAAGAGCATGTCCTCAGCTTTCGAACGATGTGCGGCTTAAACTCTAAGTTTGTGTCAGTCATCAGCAGTATGCTGTTGAAGTTGACCAATTTCAGGTCAGGCCAGGCCCCGGCTTGGACCGGGTGGCTGAACAAAAACCTGGCATTTTTTAGGGTTTTGAAAGTGGTGGGGCTTCGTCCCCCCCCCAAGGGAGCGGGAAGTGGGGGGGCTTCCGAAAAGTGGGGGGGGGGCGAGTCCAAAGTATAAAATACCAAAATTTTTAGCGAAAAATTTGCATTTTCAGGTAAAAACACAAAAAATCGCTGTTTTTAAGCTTAAAATTAACTTACAGTCCTGGCCAGAAATAGTGTACCTATTTTCGCGAATTTTCGCAATTTCGCGAAGCCATTCGCAGCTTGCGAATGCTGAATTTCTTCGCGAAGGTGCGAACAATTTCAAAACTTAGCCTTCGCGCCACTGCGAAGGCATCTCCAGTAATGTATATACCCTGCTGGGACTTTTAAGACAGATTGACGACTGTTGTCAATCAGAACCCTCAATTGCACTAGCTTTTAGTAGTGGCCTTTGTATTAGTCTTAGTAGTAGCCCTGTCAGTTGTCTATGCCAAGTAAATACTGCCGTCAAGAATACTGGCCTTAGGTATAAACAAAACTGCGAATGGGTGCGAAGGGTCACTAAGGTCAGCCTTCGCAAAATTTGGCCGTTCGCAGTTTCGCGAACAGGCGAACGCCATTCGCATTCGCGAAGGGTAGGTACACTATTTCTGGCCAGGACTGTATAAGTCCATGAATTAGCTAAAAATTGAGAAAATTTTTGAAAATTTGACCTCAAAAACCTAATTTTTCGACACTTTTGGGCGACCTCCAAAAAAAGTGGGGGGATGAAAGTGGGGGGCTGCCAAAAGTGGGGGGACTTTCGAAAAGTGGGGGCCCCCACCCCCCCCCCCCCATTAAAAAATGTCAGAAAACTACATGTCCAGCCCCGGGGTCGCAATTTGGCGATTTGTCCCACCGGGACCGCAATTTGGCCCCGGTCCCGGTCCTGACCGGGGCCGAGAGCTGGTCCCGGCCCGGCGCCGACCCCGGTGCATCTCTAATTATTATTATTATTAAATATTACCATTATTGGGTTGCCGCTTGTTCAGAAAAAGGCAACCCTTTAATTTGGGTATGTCCGTTATTTCGTATTATTTCTCCGTTCCCTCTCCAACTGTCCCCCCTCTATCTCGAGTGTGAAGTTTGACTCTACTGATGTTAGTAAACTATATTGATTATTGAATAACACGAATTGTCTGCCTATAATTTAGGACGAGACTAAGATCACAGGTAACTACGTGATTTGCGATGCCGGTAGAACCAAACCCTAAGTCTACTTAGAAGAATACTCAACAACACTAATTTTTACAGTCAATTCAAAACTGAGCTAAACAACACTCCCAACATAACTTCAAAACAGTAATTCAGATATTCTCAATTAATTCCAAACTAAGCGCCAGTAAGTTTGTCAGATAATTCGAGAAACTCGTGAAAGTATTCACAGAACGAACGAACCCTAAAACTTATCCAAAGGATCCTAAGGTACATCCAAGGATCCCGAACGTTCTTCACCACAACCTAATTCCAACTATGTATTGAAGCGTGAACTAACTCAACACATTAGCTTAAATACCGAAGAATTTAGACAGAAATTACAAAAACACGGAGCGTTTGTCATCTTGACTAATTTCCAAGTAAATCTAGAATTTAAATGTGCGTGCTAACTTCACGCAATTTCTATCTTAACTGCACGCTATCCTCACACGAGATTGGCTCGACCGATTTGGCTGAAATTTTGCATGCGAGTAGGGGTAGAGCTGAAGTACTCTGGGACAACTGGGCGACCCACCTCGATGCGACATGCGAAAGTACTCGATATGGTGATGCTGCACATGGTCAAAATTGAAAGTAGCGGAAACTGCACAATATGGGTATATATCACTCGAAAGCTCTCGTTGAGTGGATAAAAAGGTATATATAATAGGGTCAAAACACCAAAATGTAGGAAAAATTAGTTACGGAACCTCAAAGGGGTCAAACATGGTGAAACCGGTCAAAATTGAAGTAAAGTGCTCCAACGTTGCACTGGATTGGCCGATAGGCTAAGTTTTGGCATGTGAGATGGAGGTGTAATGAAATGCTCCCGGACACCTGGGAGGCTCACCCCGATGCGGCGTGCTAAAGTACTCGATACGGTGATGTTGGAAATGGTCAAAATTGAAAGTAACGGAAACCGCCAAATATTGGTATCATTCGAAAGCTCTTGATGAGTTAAGAAAAAGTTGTAATAGAATCAACACGTGAAAACGTATTCAAAATGAGATATGGCCCTTGATAAGAGGAAAACTGGCAGCGGCAACCCATACATGTAAATTAGATTATAATTAATAATCACTAGCGTAGATGGCGGGGGGCGGCCCCCCCGAAATGGTTTTGCCCCCCGGAAAAAAATTGGCCAGAAGAAAAATTTTTATTGCAAACATGATTATTGCCTTAAATGGTGAATACTACTGGATATGGGCTGCTTGGAATACCCTGTTTATAATGGGAGCATCCAGTCTGAGTTTTCGTACGAGACCATAGAAGTGGAAAATACATAGCAAATTAAACTAAAAAAATTGGTTTGGGAATTGATAATATACAATGCAAAGAATTCAATGTTTCAATAACGTTTTAATGGCAAAATTGAAACATTTTCTCAAATTCTGGGGGGCACCGCCCCCAGACCCCCCATTTTGGGTTTTAGCATCCGCTTTTGGCTACAATAGATTTAAGCTAAGAACCTTATAAAAATTGTCTACGTAGTGCTCATACAATTGTTGAGCAAAAAAACTAAAAAATTTTACACACCCCTCCAGACTTTGATCCACACCGCCCCCCCTGAAAATTTTTTGTATCTACGCTACTGATAATAATAATAGTAATAATAATAATAATAACAATAATAATAATAATAATAATAATAATAATCTTATTTACATGTATGGGTTGCCGCTGCTATTTTTTCTCCTATCAAGGGCCATATCTCATTTTGAATTCTATTACAACTTTTTCTTAACTCATCAAGAGCTTTCGAATGATACCAATATTTGGCGGTTTCCGTTACTTTCAATTTTGACCATTTCCAACATCACCGTATCGAGTACTTTAGCACGCCGCATCGGGGTGAGCCTCCCAGGTGTCCGGGAGCATTTCATTACACCTCCATCTCACATGCCAAAACTTAGCCTATCGGTCAACCCAGTGCAAAGTTGGAGCACTTTGCTTCAATTTTGACCAGTTTCACCATGTTTGACCCCTTTGAGATTCCGTAACTAATTTTTCCTACATTTTGGTGTTTTGACCCTATTATATATACCTTTTTATCCACTCAACGAGCGCTTTCGAGTGATACCCATATTGTGCAGTTTCCGCTACTTTCAATTTTGAGAATGTGAAGCATCACCATATCGAGTACTTTCGCATGTCGCATCGAGGTGGGTCGCCCAGTTGTCCCAGAGTGCTTCAGCTCTACCCCTACTGGAATGCAAAATTTCAGCCAATTCGGTCGAGCCAATCTCGTGTGATGATAGCGTGCAGTTAAGATAGAAATTGCGTGAAGCTAGCGCACACATTTAAATTCTAGATTTACTTGGAAATTAGTCAAGATGACAAACGTTCCGTGTTTTTGTAATTTCTGTCTAAATTCTTCGGTACTTAAGCTAATGTGTTGAGTTAGTTCACGCTTCAATACTTAGTTGGAATTAGGTTCTGGTGAAGAACGTTCGGGATCCTTGGATGTACCTTAGGATCCTTTGAATAAGTTTTAGGGTTCGTTCGTTATGCGAATACTTTCACGAGTTTCTCGAATTATCTGACAAACTTACTGGCGCTTAGTTTGGAATTAATATGAGAATATCTGAATTATATACTGTTTTGAAGTTATGTTGGGAGTGTTGTTTAGCTCAGTTTTGAATTGACCGTAAAAATTAGTGTTGTTGAGTATTCTTCTAAGTAGACTTAGGGTTTAATTCTACCGGCATCGCAAATCACGTAGTTACCTGTGATCTTAGTCTCGTCCTAAATTATAGGCAGACAGTTCGTGTTATTCAATAATCAATATAGTTTACTAACATCAGTAGAGTCAAACTTCACACTCGAGATAGAGGGGGGGACAGTTGGAGGGGGGACGGAGAAATAATAAGAAATAACGGACATACCCAAATTAAAGGGTTGCCTTTTTCTGAACAAGCGGCAACCCAATAATGGTAATATTTAATAATAATAATAATTAGAGATGCACCGGGGTCGGCGCCGGGCCGGGACCAGCTCTCGGTCCCGGTCAGGACCGGGACCGGGGCCAAATTGCGGTCCCGGTGGCCCATATCGCCAAATTGCGGCCCCGGGGCTGGACATGTAGATTTCGTTCAGCCACCCGGTCCAAGCCGGGGCCTGGCCTGACCTGAAATTGATCAACTTAAACAGCATACTGCTGATGACTGACACAAGCTTAGAGTTTAAGCCGCACATCGTTGGAAAGCTGAGGACGTGCTCTTTCAAATGCTGTAAACCATTTTGCTGTAGCTTACAACTACAAAGTTTTAGTTGTCAAAGTTTAGTTAAAATCGACAAAAACGGCAATGTTTGGCAAATTTTTCGAAAGAAAATTTTGTAGTGACAAGCTACAGCAAAATGGCTTACAGCAGTGGAGAGAGCGCCTCCTCAGCTTTCCAACGATGTGCGGCTTAAGTTCTAAGGTTCTGTCAGTCCTGAACAATGTGCTGTTGAAGTTGACCAATTTTGCTTAGGGGGACTTCCTTTATATGATCCGTGTTTTCATTATATATATAAATGAATGGAATAAATGGACAGGTATTATTTAGGGGAATCATTCGTTGCGTATAATGTTGATGCAATGCTTGATGGTTTTCTTGCTCTTCTTTTAAGATAAAATTATAGCCAATCCCTCTCATTACGTATATATATATATATATATATATATATATATACTTTATATACAGTATTCGCGATGCTGACTTTTCAGTGCTTCAGAGTCATTATTTGAACTCTAACCAAGCTTAAAGAGTATACGCGTACGTAGGTGCTTATATAACGTAAGGTTTGAAGCTTGGTCAATAGTTGAAAGAGTATTGGAAGAAGAAGAGGTGTATGTAGTTTATATCCTAACATATATACAATACCTGTATACATACAATACCAATATTAATTCAGGGGAGCGTATCCTATGCTTGTCGTTATTATTTATGTATAATATATATATATATATATATATATATATATATATATATATATATATATATATATATATATATATATATATATATATATATGCTTAATATGAAGATTAAACTCTTCTCACTGTATGAAAGACCGTTTTATATATATATATATATATATATATATATATATATTGCTTCTTTGAAAGCTGGCTCAAGTGGGGGCCCAGATAACTTGCCTGCGATTTTTTTCAAAACGTTCAGTGAGCTTCTAGCAATTCCCTTGCAAATGATTTTTCAAAATCCTTTGATACATCCGAGATTCCCAAGGAATGGAAACATGCTATCGTTGTACCTATCTATAAAGGGAAGGGTAGTAAATCTGAAGCTGTAAGTTACCGACCAGTCAGTTTGACTTCTATTTGTTGTAAGTTAATGGAACGTGTATTAAAGAAACAATTATATAACTATTTTGTTAGTACCAATATTCTTTCGAAACACCAGCATGGTTTTGTCTCGGGTAAATCTACACAAACTCAGCTTTTAGAATGTCTAAATGATTGGGTAAATTTTATTGATGTCAAAAACCCAGTTGACGCAATCTATATTGATATAAGCAAAGCGTTTGACACTGTTAGCCATTCAAAACTAATGTACAAATTAAGAAAATACAAAGTTCATCCAAAATTCCTATCTTGGATTGAGGAATTTTTGTCAGATAGAACACAAGCTGTGAAAGTGAATGGTGTTATGTCGAGCTCATTCAAGGTTGTCAGTGGTGTTCCACAAGGTAGTGTGCTTGGTCCGTTATTGTTTTTGGTCTATATAAATGATGTGGTTAGCCGTGTGGGGTTAAGCAAGATTAAGATTTATGCTGATGACACTAAATTATATTTCACATGCAAAACGCAAAATGAATTTCAAAGTCTGTTGAACGATATTTCTAATATATTCAATTGGGCAAGTGAAAATCAATTGAAAATTGCACTTGAAAAATGTGTCCTGGTTCACTTTGGATATAATAATCCAAAGCAGGAATATGTTGTTAATGGAGTAAAAATTCCCACTGCTGAAATTGTTAAGGATTTGGGTGTGTTTGTTGATGAAAAACTCAAATTTTCTGCACATTGTGTTAAAATTGCTGCCAAGGCTGCACAGCGATCCAATTTGATTTACAGACGTTTTCTTTGTCGTGATAGGGATTTTCTTCGTGCAATGTATCTGACGTATGTTAGACCTATTGTGGAATTTAACTCTGTAATCTGGAGCCCCCATCTTAAAAAGGACATAAAGATTATTGAGAGTGTACAAAAGCAGTTCACGAAGAGAATACCAGGATTACAAAATATGCCATATTCTGAAAGACTTAGAATACTTGGGATGGAAAGTCTTGAAGCTCGTCGTATTAAAGCTGATTTGTTGCAGTGTTTTAGAATGGTTCATGGGATAGACAATTTAAATGTTGAGGACTATTTTTGTTTTCGAAGTAGTAGTGGACTAAGAGGTCATAGCAAAACCTTAACTTCTGCAAAGTTTCGTAGAAATGAAAAAAAGTACTTTTTTAGTAATCGTGTAGTGCAGATATGGAATAATTTATCGTCTGAACTTGTAGGCTCTGCAAATCTGAACATATTTAAGCGTAATCTGAAGGATTGGGATGTTTCTAGGTTCTGCCAATTGTTTTAACTGAGCACGAATAAGCACTGTTTGCACTATTTCCAGTATATAATGTTTTATTCCTTTTGACTTTATGACTTTTTTCTTGTATTGGATGCACGTAAGTAGTTGTACTGCGACTCTGTGTAATCCTTTTCAGTAAAGTGTTTGCCGTATACTTGTATAGTGAGCGCTTTATTTGAATAAACTTTTTATTTTTATTTTTATTTATTTATATATATATATATATATATATATATATATATATATAGGGTCTTATCTCGATTACCCCCCCAGTACTCAAAATCCTTAAAACTTGACCAAATGAGCTAAAATTTGGTGTGGGTATGTTTTCGACCACACTGAGTTCAAATATCGCAAAATTTTTCGATTTCGCGAAATTCTATTTTTTTCGATTTCTAAGGCGGGACCAAGGGAAACCGAAAAATTTTTTGTCTTCGATTTTGCTGAAAAGATGTATATAGGGGTTTCCGGGGTCGTAGAACACGAATCTGAAGTCCGTTTTTTGTTTCAGCTTTTCGTTAGCTCAGTATAAGCTAAAGATTTAAGCTTAAGATGTAAGCTTATTCTGAGCTAACGAAAAGCTGAAACAAAAAACGGACTTCAGATTCGTGTTCTACGACCCCGGAAACCCCTATATACATCTTTTCAGCAAAATCGAAGACAAAAATTTTTCGGTTTCCCTTGGTCCCCCCTTAGAAATCGAAAAAAATCGTATTTCGCGAAATCGAAAAATTTTGCGATATTTGAACTCAACGTGGTCGAAAACATACCCACACCAAATTTTAGCTCATTTGGTCAAGTTTTAAGGATTTTGAGTACTGGGGGGGGGTAATCGAGACAAGACCCTATATATATATACATATATATATATACACACACACATATATATATATATACATATATATATATAGTCAGGGGGGGGGGAAACATGACGGAAAAGCAGGGGAAAAACATGGTCGCCTACTCCCCAACCATAGCAGTTGCAGCTGCCTAGTATAGCCCATTAGAAAGAGCAAGTCTAGAAGTATACCCTACAGTACCAGATTGGTTTCTAAGTTTGATTCTGTAAGTACAGTACTTGACCACAGTTGACCTCCCAAAATTGGCCAAAATGCTAAGGATTTTCGAAAGTTTGCAAGTCTATATCTAACCAACTATCAAACTTTGGCTACCATAAATTGGCATGCGGGCATAATTCGACTTGCTCTATCACTCTATCACATGGCAATAGTGATTTTCCCCTACGTGCACCCAGTAAAAAATTTGACCATGTTTTTCCCCCACGTAGGGTCCACTAGAGCGGGGAAAAACATGGTGACCAAATTTTCAAATTTTTGCGTATGCTTCAGGAAGGCGTAACTAATGCTTCTATAGGAAAGAGAATGCTTTAAAACCGCTAAAAAACTCAAAATATGCCAACTTTGAGCATTTTTGAAGCTTCTAGCTCGAAAATTTGATTTGCAGCATCAACATGCCAGGTTTCATAAGTTTCTATGGTAAAAATGAAAATTTTGAAAAAACTTAAAAAATGATGGGATATTGCAATTTTTAACACAACTAACTTATTTCTAGCGATATTCTGCATATTATGGCCAGTTCCCAGCAGGTTTCATGCCCAAACAGGTTAGGTACGGCGGATTTGGCGTTTTGACCAAAAAATCGGGTTTTAAGCTTGTGACGCTAGAACGGTGCCTAGGTAGTTTTGCACGCTAAAAACAGCTGAAACAACGCTTTTAAACCACTCTAAATGGTTGCTTGCTAGAAATCCGTGCCATGTTTTTTTCCCCGCACCATGTTTTTCCCCGATTCGCGGGTAAAAAAACATGGACAAATCCTGTTACTGCCAAAGCTGAGAGAGGTGTACGAGAAGTTTGAATGTACGATTGGATAGGTATTTGCCCACGGTACGTAACGGTATACTCAAACCGATCCAAATCCAAACGAAGAAAAAGTTGGAGGCTTGCTTCCCTATTTATGTCCCCCCCCCTGACTATAAGTAAATATCATATACATTAACACGGGGTCCAAATCTGGGGGGAGTCTACCCCGACTCTGGCGAGGGGGTACCCGTAAGCCTAAATTAGCATTAATACCAAATTTTTTCCATTTTTGGCCAGAGAGCTATCAAAAATCGCTATAATTTGCTACAAATGCTAAAATTTTAAAGTTAAAATGGTAAAAATCGATGAGGGGTCTACCCTTGTTCTCTTGTGGACGAGATGGTCTGCTCCTTCGGGGCTTCCCCTCACTCACTCTGAGGTCCTCTGGAGTTGCTTCTTTTAATTAGTTTTGGTGAAAACTAAAGTCTAAAACTTTTCTGGCTTCGCTGGAATTTTGTGGTCTCAGCAAAGTCGTCTGTTTTGTACGTGTATGTTACAACTGAATTTTAGCATAGTTTCAGCAGTATTCCTATATTTTTTCTGTGTATTCTTAATGATTATCCTCGTTTGTCTTATTTTTGTTCTACGTAGAAGGATTTTCACAAGTAAATTAAAAATTTAAACTTAAATATATATATACAACATTAATACTTTTGTTATAGTGGTAGTTAAGGTTACAGCCAGCATCTGTTCAAGTTCAATTCAGAGTTTTCTTCCTTTTTCCAGTTTCCAAAGTCCTGACGACGCAGTTGACATATGAAAGGCTTGATCTAAAGTCAGGGTTCTGCTTCAGTCAGTCTTTTCATAATTATCGTTATTTTGCTATTATTTCTACCTAGACAAGACAAAAGCCTGCCCTGCTGTACCAGCTCTAATGAAAAATGTAATGTGTTAAGGGAATTTGTGCTCATCCTACGTTTGTACATCTTATCCATTTCAAAGCAAGCTAGCTAATTTTGGTTTTTAGCTTTTCATTTTTAGTTATTTATTGGTACCTACATACGTACCCACGAACTACGATTTTGTAAGTTGGGAAGGGGCCACGCCTTACCAGAATAGGGAAACAAGTTATGCCATATATATAGAAGTTTAAGTGTGTGAGAGTTGGCGTTTCGATTTGTTTGAAAATTTAGTCCTTCAAACGTTGTGATTAGTGATCCGTATGGTACTTACATATATACGTATTATGATGTTAGATGCATATACTTATTCCAGGATACGTATAAATTTTCCTTGTGGATCATTCTGCTAATAATTGTACGTAGTGTGTATTTGACTTTTGCTGTTTTAGAGAAGAAACGACAGTTTGAACTGAAACGAAAGCGACATTACAATGAGGGTAAAAATCTGAAATTGGCTAAGCAGCTCGTTGAACAGGACCTAAAGGAATTGGCGGAGTCTCCGGCCAGTGGCGAACAACCGTCCAGCCCTCTCGCTCCCGTGGAAACTATGGAATCATAAAGTGCTTCTCGTCGCTACACAAATGGCAAACCAATGCATTACGTAGTAAGAGTTTGAGCATTATGATGACACTATATACGTATAGGCATTAATGGTTTTCAGCAGTAAACTACCCATTATACCTCCATAATTGAGATGAACTGAGTGTTAGTTTGTGAGATTTTGTACAAGTTTTGACTGAAATTTTTGAATTTACGTTATTATCGTAGAGTAACTAAAGCAGTTTTCCTGTATGTTTGGAACATTAGTTTTTACCCTGTATTGGTAAAATTTTGCCTAAATACTGTGTTTTGCAAAGAGGCCCGCTTCGACGCGTGTTGACGTGCGTAGATACGCGTCGACGCCTCAGATTTTACCAACCATGCCGTTTAAAATGAGTGGCGTGGTACAAACTATCGCATGCAGAGTCTTCGTCGACGCGTGTCTGCTTGCGACTGGAACTATGACACCAGCATTCATAATGCGTTTCTTTTTTTGCTGTTTCAGAGCTGTCCTTTGAAGTTCTGTCCGCTTCCAATTATAACAGACAACGGACTGTTGGACCTTAAAGGTCCCCCCCTTTGCTGTGGCTCCGGAATGATGGACTCAAGATGTCTTTTATAATATCATCCTTCCTAGAACTGTTTCCCGTTTTGTCGATTATTATGTCTGTTCGTTTTTGATTTAAATAGTGTTCGTGTATGTTTCAGACGTGGTGTATATATATCCTGATCCAGGTACGAAATTTGCGTATTCTTTCTACGAGTAGCTCGTAAATTATCCGATTTCTATAAGTTTGGAGTCTTGTGATGGTCTCGATTACCCACCGCTCAAAATTCTTAAAAATTGACCATTTCTAAACAGTGTAACCAGGCGATCTAGACCATTTCTAGACAGTGTTAATATCCAGACAAAATCGTGAACTTTATTCCTTATCCATTTATAATATTTAGAATATTACAACAATCATGCTTGAAGATTCTTATCTGTTTGTTATTTTTGTGAAACAGTCAGATGCAGTAGAATTTTCATATCAGCCAGTTATAAGTTATTTTGTTGGCAATGGTTCCAAAATGGAGTACAGCACAGTTAGAGCTAACTCTCTTAAATCTAACCACACAATCTTGACTTTCCCTATGTTAACTCGTTCATGATATATAAAGATTAAAAGTTATAAGATAAAAATTTAACGCGTGGATTTAAATTTAATTTAATTCCGCTTCCCTTTCCTGGAAAAAACCTTTTCTTGTTGCCAACGAGGAGCATACGTTCGTTTCATTCAATCATTTGTGCCCTGACGGCCGACTGATTATGGCGTTCGACTAAGGATCCAACAGTCCGAGGTTCGAATCCCCGCTGCCACAAAGATTTCACAAATCCCCTTCAGTAAGGGACTAAGCAGGCCGTGCGTGGGCTCCAGCCGACCCAGCTGTCTATCCTTAACTTGTCGATAAATGGGTACCACTGCGGTGGGAAGGTAACAGGAGTCTGTGTTCTGGCGTAACCATGATGAACGTCTGCGCCAGCCCTTCCACCGATGTAGTCAGCATTTGAGTTGTCACACCTGGCTTCGGGGTGAGAATCTGGAGATAAGCACCGGCACCCTGTTATCTTCTGTAGGTTGGAGTTCTCTCCAGGAGTTGGTTTACTTAACATTATAACCATTGGCTTATTTCCCAGTGACAGCCGTCAAGCTGAAACGATGAGGGTTCTTCGAATCGAGAAACTTCCTGTCTTACGTCGGATTATATACCTAAACTAACTAAACCAACTGTGGAGCCTTCAACTTGCATTTTACTAATGGCAATGGGGAATTATTAAGTAATATTAAAAGACACCACTAGACGGCCACACCGTACCCGTAACTAGCGCTTACAACTTAGGAGTTCCTCATTATTGAATTTGGTTTTTGAGCCAGCGGCGAAGGTTTTACTCATCTACAACGGGTACTGAAAAAGTTCAGTTTGTTGTCTTGATAATTAGGATTATTTCAGTATCATAGGGCCCTATTTGTTACCGCAATCTCTAATTTTTTTATATTTGCATTTCTGTAGGCTCCTCGAGTTAGCAAAACAGGATTTGTTGTTTCAAACATACTTTCTTTAGCTATTGCCATGCGAGTATAACACGTCATAATATTTATAATGCTTGTGTATGCGTATTGTTTGTTTGTCAATTTGTATTGGGTTTTGCCAACATTTCTGTATGTTTTTCTACGTTCTTTATTTGTGTGTTGTATTTTTGCATGTTTCTTCTGACAGGGTACAAACTTGTAGACAAGGGTAGTATTTCTTATATTTTTTCTATCATTGGTTCGAGACTCGGAAAGTTGAAATGGGCAGGCTGTATATATGGGGCTGATTGGATTGACGTTTGCTCAATAAATTTTCCTTGATTCCGGCTATGATATGGAGCCATAAAGGCCGATTTTAAATTCTAAGTTGTTCTGTTGGATAGGTTGGGCCACAAATGCCACAAAATGTCTAAGGTTCGCCGAGGTGAAGTGGAATGATAAATTCAACTAAAACATTCAAGCTGATTTGAATGTAATGAGACACCAAAATTTAAATTTTAGGTTTGTATAGGTTCCACTAGATCTGGTAGTTCCTTCGTTGCGTTGTTTCTATCTGTAGACTATTCGTGTCAAAGGATTGAAAACGGTCTTTATATCGTTTCTATATTTACAGTCCCTCCTGTTTGTGTATTTTTTGCTAAACTAGAGTTCTAAACTAAAATAGTGGAGGTATTGTACTCTACGTAACGTATGTTTATCAGTCGTGTTTGGATGCAGTATATGGTTCTGGAATTGTAATGATATTATAAATAATGGTCTAAGTTATTCCAATAGTTATTAGTTACACATGTACAATTTGTCTGGAAAAGATAAATAGCTTCTCAGTATGGATTCAAAGGTTGGTTTAGCGTAGCCTTCAGATATCTTGTAACTGCATTGCATTGTGGGATTATTTATTAGATACTTAAAATATTTTTATTATCGTTTTGCATGTATTTTGCACATCCATTATCTTGCTCTATATATTGTTTTGCTTCTAGTTTTTACCTGTTTATTGTTTTCGTGTTAGTTTTGTCGTAGCGAATGCGACGGGTGTAGATCCAGTCATGCGTGTCGTTTGCTTATTAATATTTCATTATTAAAATACACTACAGTAAAACATTTTTAGAAAGATGGTTGGTTGTTGTTGTCACATGCAAACTAGGACACTTTCCCTGTTGGCTGCAGGATATAACAAAGCCTCATTCGAGCGGGAATAAAGTTGGATGTTTCCAAATATCCGTGTGGACGTCCTTTCCTGAACTTTTGTGTTAGTGAGTTATGTGTTTATCATCACCGACTGGCAACCTTTTGGGAACATGTATATAAACGGAAGCAAAGTGGTAAATAGCTAGGCCACCGATTACAGTAAAACAAGAAATTTTAGCTTAACTTCTTTGCACTACTTGTATCGTTCAGGAGTCTGCTGTGAACCGAGTTCGACCTGTCTCAAAACTGGACGTAGGCGAGGTAACCCTAATGATAATATTAGTTAATAAGTTCTTTAGCACGCAGTAAGTGCTTAACCTGAAATTTCCAAGTTGTCCAATTCGAAGTCCATTTCAAACCATCTAACTTCTCAATGGACCATTTTTCGTCAGTCATTGTCAACGTCCACTGCCACAAACTGCCGGTTGCACCAAATGTAACTAACATCTAATTAGACTAATTTGTAATTAATTTCTAGTTAAGGCCATTTTCCGTTGCACCAAATGGAAAGTTAGTTAGATTTTAATTCTACTCAGGGGTAAGATTAACATTTGACTAACTTCTGACTAACATCTTATTAAAATCTAACTAAAATCTAACTAAAGTCATCATGTGACATAAGCTTGCACCTGATTTGCTAGAGCTCATCTGGGAAGAATACTGATTGGTTTAGAGCTAATCAGATTTTAAAATCTAACTAGCTTGGTGCAACGAAGAATGTGATTAAAATAAGATTAAGACTATCTAATAACATTTTAGTTAGAAGTTAATCATATTTGGTGCAACCGGCTGTAAAAGTTAGATGCAATTAGACAGAAGTGCAGTACAGACCAAAGACAAACGCAATGGACCAAAGCGTTCATCTGGGCCCATAACCCTGTATATATAGTTGTTTCGCAAGGTACCAGGTGAACGAAAATTTTGACTCCTGTTTTGCTAAAACGTTGAAAGAGTTGATCACGATTCATTCAAAACTGCGGTTTTGATATTTTGTTTTTATCTCGCTCTTGGTCTAAACTAACGTTTTAAAATACCTAATAAGCTAACTGCAGATTCGTAGTGTACGATACAGAAACCAGGATAGATGCAGCTCTTGACCAAAATCGGATTTGGGTACCACTATCCCCTGCTAAAAACTTGATTAATCGAGCAAAAATTTAGTATTTATGGATGTTTTCTCTACTCTCAGCTCTACTATCACAAAATTAGCGATTTTGCGAATTTGATTTTTTCGATTCGTGGGGGGGGGGGCAGGGTACCACGAATATTTTGGCTAAGTCAAAATTGTAAATGCTTATGCTGAGCTAACAAAAAGCCGCAATAAAGATGGATGGATCTATGTAGCCCCAACTCTTGCAGATGGCAAAACTTAGCGATTAATTTCAAATTTGGTATGGATATGCTTTTGACCACGTTGAGGTTGAGTGAAACTATCGTAAGATGTTTTCGATTCTACGATATTCGAATTTAGCAAGGGGGACCAAGATTAACGAAACATTTTTGTCTCCGATTTTACAACAGATCTAACGAAACGCCTAATCAAAAATATACTTAAGATACATGTCCTGCTGCTACCCAGAAAACCCCTGTATGCAAGTTTTTCAGCAAATTCGGCCCATGTCAAGAGTTATATGGAACGCCAAGATCCTCAATCACAAAAAGGAGGTTCTCAAATTTCTTTAATGTGGGGTCTTTTCCAGATCCCCCCACCACTCAAAGTTCTTAAAACTCGACCAAATGAGCTGAAATTTGGTGTGGGTATGTTTTCGACCACTCTGAGTTCAAATATCGCAAAATTTTTTGATTTCGCGAAATTCGTTTTTTTCGATTTCCAAGGGGGGACCAAGGGTAACCGAAATATTTTTTCACTGGTTTGCACCAAATGTGATTAGCAAATGATTAGCGAATTTTGTGCTAAGCAATTGCTTAGCAAGTGCTTAATCCCAAACTCCTTTGCACCAAATCTGATTATATAAGTTAAGCAGATGCTAATCAAGTGCTCAAGAAGTAAATACTTAAGCCTATTCTGGAGGAGGATTAACTGCGAAATTCCTGCTAATTTGTCGAATTTATTATTATCTCCAGTCAAACCGTAATGGCGAGAATGCTTGCTGGATGGATACTTTAGAGGTTCTCCACGTTGCCCCTAATAGCAAGATATCAAATAAAATGTTCGCCAACAATTTGCAACGCTAAAGTGTAACGAGATAAAGCATTTTTCAGACATTCGAAATTTGGAAATATCCGACACGTTTAATTTCATGTATATTGTACAGATTACACAACAACACAACCATCCCAGCTAGGGAAATGTAAAATTCAACCGAGCACAAAAATTGAAGCTTGCATCGAATTTATAAGACTTCTGATATATGTCCTGAGAAAACGTTAATCAAGTGATTAGCAGATACGGCAGTCCTTGTAATCAGATGACAATGGCGTAGTTTGGTAAGGGGAACCAAGGGGATCCGAAAAATGTTTTTTTAAAAACTTTTGCTGAAAACCTGATATATACAGGAGTTTTTAGGGGAGTTGAGGACGAATCTGAGATCCGTTTTTCGATTCAGCTTTTTGTTACCTCAGTATACGCTTACATGTTAAGCTTACATCTTTAGCTTATACTGAACAAACTAAATTCTGAATCGAAATACGGATTTCAGATTCGTGCTCAGCGCCTCCGAAAATCCCTGTGAGCAAAATTTTTAACAAATATTTTTTCGGTTCCCCTTGATCCCCCTTACCAAATTGAAATTTAAAATTTTTTAAATTTTAAAATTTTTAAATTTTTGCATTTGTTAGCCTCCAGTATGCATCCATGCAAAATTTCAAACTTATTCGCCAAAAAATCAAAAGTTAGGGCTGGGGAAGCGCAAAAGATCCCGCGTATGTTTGTAATGTATATATTGTGTACATCTGCATCTCAAATCAGTCATCAAATTTGTCGCATAACCATAAATTTTTAGTGAGGGATGTGAGTGAGGGATGATTGTTTTACCAAACAATATCTGAAACGGAAAAACTTTAAGTTTCCGTGGTTCTTCTTTGTGATTCTAATGATTCTAGTTAAGGTGGTGATTCCTTTTGGGCACAAATTGTTGGTTGGCGGCGCAAATCAGGATGAAATTTGATGAAACTTTCCGAAATAAGTTCTTTTAGCGTTCTAACACCCTCCGCGAAATCCCGATTCAAAAATTCTAGATTTCCGTTCAGAGTGGTTTTTCCCAATTTCTGTACGTTTGGCAGCTGCTGTACAGTTATGACCAATATTCATTCGAAAGATCGCATTGAGCTTCACATTTTTATTCCTGCTGGAGCAGGAATGTATAAAAAGGAAATTAGTATGTTCATTGTAGGGTGAGTCACTTTCTTTTCAGAAACCCTATCTTCAACATGGGGCTAACTTAGGGCCGGGTTTTTTTTGGGTGAGATTATGCAAATTAGGTTTTGCAACCACTATTTAAGCAGTCGCACAGACTGCCTTCGCGCAGTCTTCGGCTGTCAGCAACCTGAACGGTTGCATGTTTTTGAACACCAGTGTGGCTTGGGAGCCACACAGAGGTGTAATAGGTAGTTACGTAAGGCTCACCATTCACCAACCAGAATAGACCTACTGGGGCTACTCTCGCCGAAATTTAGCAGCTGAAGTTCAGCGAAGGAGGATGAAAATAGGAATAACAAAAACAAGAACGCTGTTACAGATGGGTACTAAACTGGAAAATTAGAATAAGAAGTTTTGTTCAAGATGCCAGTGTGAGTATACTACACGCTGAAAGTGGTTACTTTTGTGAGGGGTTTATGCTCCTAAGTTTACCACATCCAATTACATTAAACTTAAGCTCGAGCCACTGCTTGGAAGCCGTACCTAAATAGAGTTCACTGAAGTGATCAATTAATGAGGGGGTTAGGCGATTGTATATATGTCATACATATATGGAATATTATGAAGAGCAATAGTAATTAATTCGAATTCGAAAACTACGTAAGTGAAGTCGAAAGAAATTACCAAGTGATATCGCTTGCAACTAACTTAACTCTAGCTTAATTCATTTGTTGTTGATTAATAACAGGTCTGCAAAGGAATATTGCCCCTTTTGGGGCCTACTTGTTGCTTTTTGAAGCAAGTTTCTAGCTTTTCTCTATCGTGAGATATAGCCAATTTTCTTGTTTTGGCGTCGAAAACTTGTCATTTTTGCAGAAATCAAATAATCCATCATTTCTTGAACTACACAAGCCGGTAAATCAAACTAAGGGCGTCGATTTGAAGGTCTCACAGGGGCAAATTATCCGATGAATGATCATCTTCCAAAAGCTATCCCGTAGGTTGCTATCATGAAAAATGTAGTTTTTGCAAAACACGACCAATTTTTTCCAAAGATTGTGGAGCATTCACCATGAAAGTTGGAGGGCTGCTACTTAACAAATGGGTTCTGCACAAATATACCCAGGGACGTTTTTTTAGTTGCCTCGATTACTGCTTTCTAGCTAAAGTAATCGCTTGACAAATTTGGAAAAAGTAGGCAAAATACAGGTTACGCACACATTTCAGCTTATTTCTCTACAACGAAGAGCAATTTCACAATAAATAAAAAATCGTCCCCAGCTATTTGATGGAGGTATCGAATGATATAACCGATGTCTCGGGAAAAATTTGCTCGAGTCTGCAAAAAATCTGGAAAATTATACTTCTTCAAAAATGTGTCAAAAATATTCTAAGAAAGCAGCATTAGTTTCATGGTATGCATTAAAATGAGAAAATGTCAAGCTACATTTTGATATAAAAATGGCTTCTTAACTCCAAGTAATGAACGAGTAATAACGGTGCAAACTTTTGTGACCAAAGGGAATCACCACCTTAAACGGTATATAGTTAAACTCAGCGTGGCCGATTGACCACATTTTAGAACTTGTAGGACAGTGTGTTTTGAGGCCTCCATTACGGCCCACGGCCCGGCCCGTGGGCCTGGTAAAGCGGGCCGATGGCCAAGGTTCACGGGCCGGGCCACGGGCCGCGTTTTCGGCCTAATCCCATTATTTTTGCGAGATTTTGCCAAAGAAAAATAACTTAAATGTTTAGCTTGAAGGATTTTTGTGCTACTTGATGAGGTTTCGTTTTCGTACATATTGTTTTCAGGAACTAGTTTCAGCATTTTCATTTTGTAAATGTTACTGTGTTTTTGTTTAAATTAAATAGTCGATTAACTTGTTAAATAAATGTTGGATATCTTTCAAATTTTAACGTTATCTGTATATATAATCAGTATGCTTATGCTCATTTCTTGATTCGTGAAAAGATATTCAAAAATTATCATTTTAGATGTTGTCCAGCGGTTGTGTTCCGGTTGCTTGTTGTTGTTGTTGTTGTTGTTTGCGGTTCCAGTCTCTGTGGTTCAAAACATGAGGAACAAGCACTTCAAACTGTTAAAATTCGAAAAAAGCAATTTAAACTGTTAATTGCAAAAGTTGGTACTCAAAATTAACGTCAAATGTCTCAATTCATTGACGCAATTTTTGCGATTACAACATAAAAATTTCAAACTGAATTTTAATAATAAATTTGTAATTTTTTGAAATTTTGCACTTTCGGAAAAATGAAAAATTTAGCAGGCCTGGCTGGGCCGGGCGGGCCGAAAAATTAAACGGGCCGGGCCGAGCGAGCTGAAATCTTTCACGGGCCGGGCCGGGCGGGCCGAGAAAAATTTTGGTGCAGGTCTCCTTGAAGTAAAACAAACTGAATTCCTTCCAGAAGCGGCTCTTCGTATGTGTAAGGTACAAATGCTGTAGTGTGTGTGTGAGTCTTCACTGAATATGAATTTAGTTTTGCCGTTTTGGATGAATGGAAATTGAAAGCAGTAAACTACAGAAACTTCTCTTTGCTCATTGAAAGGTCAATGCACTTTTCAGTGCCTATATTTCTAGAATGCTGTTTATTATTATTATTGTTGTTGAAACCTTGTTTAGATTTCTGCATGTACGTTAGTGTGTAGATGATTCAATTTTGAACACATTTCCAAAACACCTATTTAACTCACAGCTTTATTTTTTATATAGAAATCGTAGAAAAGATAATATGTAGGATAGGAAATATATAGGTTTGGAGGGATTCCGAGAATCCTCCCTCGGCTGTAAGGCCCACAAGTGGTTTCCTACACCAATAACGAGAATTGCCGATAAATAGTTTTCTGGACACAAGTTTTTAAGCAGTTTCTGCAACCATAATACTATAATATATATTCATAAAAATTCCCAAAACTGATTGTTTGTGTAAAATGTGAAAAAATATCTGAAAAGAACAGGTTAAAATAAAGAAAAACCTGATCAGTCGAACTGAGATTTCGTATGGGTATCCACGCTGAGTTCCATAAATATAGCAAAATTTTTCGGTTTCGCGATATTAAATTTTTCAATACGGAAAGGAGGACCAAAAGGAACCAAAAAATTTTTCTCTCGAATTTTGTCGAAACGTTGTATGTAGGGGATTTTATGGAGCGCTGAATTCGAATTTAAGTAATTTGAGTCCGCATGTAAGATACAATTTTTCATTAGCAAAATGGAAGACAAAATTGTTATCGGTTCCCCTCGGTTACGCCTTTCGAATCGAAAAAGCGTATTTAAATTTTTGCGATATTTGAACTGCGCGTATGCGAAAAACACCCCTTACTAATTTCAGTTCGATTAGTCGCGTTTTAAAGTTGTTAGATGAGGATTTTCAGTCTTATCACACCTCGACACCTCGACACCTTGTCATCACTCATCTGTCGATGGATCTTAAAGGTTGTTAAACTTCTGATTATATATATATACCAGAAATACTTACTATTAATTTAGAGTTTAAAATTATTTTGCATAATTATAATTGACTACGATTATGGCTACGATCGGCAGAGAGCAATTAGAGGATTTGAAATTTTTTTAAAATTTAAAAATAATGCAAAAGAATTCTGAGTTTTATTGTTGAGTTCTCAAGCATTTCGCAATTTATCAGATTATGCCTTTTCTAAAGACTGCGGAAAAGAAAAAGTTTATTTCTGATTTCTTCGGTGTTTATCCATGGCTCCTTTCCATATTGTATACATAGAATAAAATAATCAATATAATTAAACCTTATAATCGTGGACTCTGCAGCTCGCAATGTCTCGGCAATAATGGAATTTTAGCTAGATAGCTGTTTTCTAGATAGATGGAAAAGCTAGATAGCTGTTTTCAGGCCTTTTGTCAAAGACAACGTAAAAAATCCACAATTGGGGGCTATCGGTCAAATTTCAAATTTCAAGCTGGGCGAGCCGAGCCGAGCCAAGCCGACCCACTTTCAATATTCTTCCGAGCCGAGCCGAGCCGGGTATGCCCGCGAGCCGAGCCGAGCCGAGCCGACCACATTTTCTCCCGAGCCGAGCCGAGCCGAGCCGGAAAATCTCGGCTCGTCCTCATCTCTACTGGGCACATCATCCGCACGATAACGGCTGACCCCTCCCCACTCATTGGACCCCCAATGATCCCCCTCATAAATGAGTACCTAGTACACATTTGTGTACCATCACTCACTTGTATCTTTATGTGTTGAAGCTCGAAAGTTGCCAGCTGCTGATAGAACGTTTTTGGCTTCAACACATAAAGATACAAGCGAGTGATGGTACACAAATGCGTACTAGCAAGCGAGTGATGGTACACAAATGCGTACTAGGTACTCATTTGTGGGGCGGGGGGTCACTGGAGTCCAATTTGTTGAGGGGTCAGCCGTTATCGTGCAGATGATGTTCCCAGCCTTATAACTAAGAGTGTGACGCTTGTCACACTATTAGTCATTATGTACTCTAGGTTAAACGAGTAAAATAAGACTCGCCGAGTTAAGCAGAGTCAAAATTAACACCACGCTTTCATGAAAGAGTGAATTTTAACTCTGCTCTTCTCTACTCTAATCTACATTACCAGTTCATGAAAAGTCCCCTAGTTGCTTGTTGTGGATGTGCTTGCAGTAAGCCTTCTGTCCCAGAGGTGATGGTGTTTGGTCGGGGTTGGGAACGTGCCCGAGAATGGGGTTTTTGCTTCTATAGCTCTCTGGAACCCGAACTGATTTGACTTCAAATCGGATTCTCCGGAAATAGACCTTTTGTTAGTTAAATCAAAAGTGTTTTTAAATATCTCGGAGGCGGAAGTCTTATTACACGTAATTTTGATCTAAGGCAAGGTTAGCCAATCAGATGAGTTTTAGTTCAAACTCATCTCACACATACTTAAGAATTATAAAGAGGTACCATTCCCTAAAGTTCGGTCTTAAGGTTCCATCCAACCCTGTTCTGTTTGGCGTGAGGGCTCCAGGCTTAAATATACTCTGGGTTAGTTTATTTTAGCAATTTTTCTTCTTGCGGACATTTCCTTGTTCACCAACTTTTAACTTTTATCCCCAACAAAGCTACAATACAATTTGGCTGTTTACACTTAGAATTAACAGAAATTACTGATGTACAAAAGGTTTACTGAGAAACTGTAGTGTTGAACTAAATTTATGCTGGAATTTGGGTGTAACAATAAAAGGATTCACTGTACTAAACTTTAGCATTAAACCTTAAGCCCCACTGGACCGTAACGTTTCATTCCAGTCAAAAGTTGTTGGGACACTGTGACATTGTTACATTCATTGCCTTGAGTTTCTGACACTTTTGAGGGCGATTATTTTTCGCACTAGCAAAACATGTGAGTCCAAGTGTAAACAGATTTCGTGTGAAATTTCCTTTTTCTTTCCTCAAACAAGAGTTCATTTCCGTCTAAAAATGGAATACTCTTCTGCCCTATTGTTGCAGCCAAATTCTGAGGGGAAATTAGAGAATTTGGTTTCGTTTGTTGGAGCGCGTAGCCCCTTAAAACGTGGCCAAATTTCTAGCAATCGGTATAAACTGAAAATTTTTCAAATTTTACCTTAGGCCTGCGGCCTAAATTAAAAGTATATATATATATATATATATATATATATATATATATATATATATATATATATATATATATATATATATATATATATATATATATATATATATATATATATATATATATATATATATATAATGACTCCTTTGAACTCACTCGCCATATTCTTGTTCAGTTTTTGTTAAATTTTCTAATTATTACATTAATTAGTTTTTAACATTTTTAGTTAATCACCATTATATATTTGGCAAGAAGGAAACTCTGCTTTTCTGAAACAGTATAATGAGTAAATTTGGACGTTATTTCTATCTCTGTCATGTTGTGTATCGATGTGGAACATGTCAGGAATTAGGTCACGTATATCAGATCAAATGAATGCACAATCAAATATTGCTTCTTGTCTGCCTACACAGAAGAGGTCGGAATAAAAAATGTAATACGCAACTTTCAAATGTCTCAAGTTGAAATCCTTGAACTTTTCAAAGTCGCGAGAGCAAAAGTTTAGATTCGCCGCCAATTTACAATAGCAAACTATCTGGGCAATTTTTGTTCAAAACTTTTACTTCATTCTTCTCTGATGATTACCATATTGTAATCATTCATAAGTCATGGTGTTCGATTCAACTGTGACTTATAAATTACTGTTTCCGTTGAAATTGAATTAAAGCTACAAATTGCCTTCGACCAATCACATTGTTGTCTTCGATTCCTAAATAAAGTTGTTCAGAGACGTTTACAGTTGTTTGTTGTTGTGGCTTTCCATACTATTTTCTTGTGATGTAGAGCTACTACGTTTGCAAGATTTTGGGATCTTTCCATATTTGACACCCCTGGCCCTGGGACAGTTTCACGAAAGAATATTGTTGAATATCGTAAGGTTAAAATTATCTTTTTAGCTCGTTAGTCTTGTCTTTGCTCTTTTAACTCTTCCATCAAAAGAATCGGTGTCACTGGTGATAATTCCGTATACGCACACTTGCACTGAGACTTGAGTGCACTCAATGCATCTAATTCCGTAGACGCACACTAGACTTTAAGTTGGAGTTTAAACTGGTAAGAGTGACCTTTTGCAGAAGGCATCTAATTCCGTAGGCGCACACCTGTTGAACAGTAACAATAATAAGGGAAAATTTTGTTTTTTTGGAAATGAAGTTAATGAAATAAAGTAGGAAAGTGGTTTTAGTATAGTTACACCGCATCAAACAAGCAACATAATAGTGCTTTTCAAACAACGAACAGGCAAGGCAAGCAATAAGCAGCAAAAAATTGTCAGCAAACAACCAATTAGAAACAAAATTTTATACGAACATTTCATAGGGCTATTAAACTTAAAATTAATCTTAAAATTAAGAAAGTTAGAAAATTCTGCTTCTAATTTGTTGTTTGCTGACAAGCAATAAGCAGCAAGAAACTTGTAATCAAACAACAAATTAGAAGCAGAATTTTCTAACTTTTTTAATTTCAAGATTAATTTTAAGTTAAAAGCACTATTATCAAGAGTGCATAATTGCACTATATATATAAGAAGAAGAGTAAGCCACTAGAGGGCTCCTCTTCTTGGCATTGCGTAACGGTGCTCCGACCACAATGCGCGAATGTTCCCCCGTTTGGTGGGGGGGGGGTAGCAGAAAAGAGGTCCCCTTTAGGTGGGGGAGGGTAGCCAACAGCCAATCAGATTGCAGAGACCCCCTCCCCGTTTGGTGGGGGGGGGGGGTAGAGCTTTTTGTTCTATTTGAAATGGGTCCCCGTTTGGTGGGTGGGGAGGTATGCAAAAGGGGTCCCCGTTTTGTGGGGGGGGGTGGCAAAAGAGGGCCCCGTTTGGGGGGGGGGGGTCGCCAACAGCCAATCAGATTTAGCCAATTTACACCTGACGTAGCGACCCCCCCAATCGGGGACCCCCTTCTGCCAACCCCCCCAACAAACGGGGACCCCTTTTGCATACCCCCCCCACCAAACGGGGACCACTTTTGCATACCCCCCCACCAAACGGGGGAACATTCGCGTATTGTGGTCGGAGCACCGTTACGCAATGCCAAGAAGAGGAGCCCTCTAGTGGCTTACTCTTCTTCTAATATATAGTGCAATTATGCACTCTTGCTATTATGTTGTTTGTTTGATAGGGTGTAACTATACTAAAACCACTTTCCTACTGTATTTCATTAACTTCATTTCCAAAAAAACAAAATTTTCCCTTATTATTGTTACTGTTCAACAGGTGTGCGTCTACGGAATTAGATGCCTTCTGCAAAAGGTCACTCTTACCAGTTTAAACTCCAACTTAAAGTCAAGTGTGCGTCTACGGAATTAGATGCATTGAGTGCACTCAAGTCTCAGTGCAAGTGTGCGTATACGGAATTATTACCAAAGAATCGGATTAAATTTAACTCATTTAACTGCAATTAGCTCTTTCCTTAAAGTAACTGCTTCCTTAGTGCTCAAAATGTAAAAATAATGAACACTGTTCGGATTCTAGTGGGGGCTCCCGCTACTACAACAAAGGGTAATGGACAATTCCAAGATTTTAAAGGTATGTCCACCTCTAAGTAACCCAAAATTTGCAAAAAGTGTAAACATTTTTACAGTTTTGGCCAACCTTACAAAAAACTGAAGCCGGGGCCGCTACCACTACCAGGACCGGGGCCGGGGCCTGAAAACTGGGGGGTCCAAATGGAAAATTTTCAAAAATTTTCTAAAAAATTCTGATTTTGCTATGATTTCAGGCATAGACAAAATTACTATTGTTGTTTTAAATTAAAGCGATAAGGAAACTAAAGATTTAACAATTTAACCTATTTTTAGTTTCAAAGTTCCATAATGTTGGCCAAAAAATGTCAAACATTTAGTAAAATTCGCTGAAGTTGCCCCCCGCCCCGGTCAGCACCGGGGTCGACTACCGCGGCCGTGGCCGGGAGCAGGACCCAGTGCATTCCTTGGGCAATTTTGTAAAAGTCTGGTCTATTCGTTTTCTTTCTGGATGAGAGGGTCTGCTCTTTGTTCCTTCTGAAAGGGATCTGATCTGGCCCATCCCACATTCCCCCTCCCATCATCATTATCATCAAGATCAATCGAGTTAAAATTGGGTGTAGGCATGTTTTCCACCACTCTGAGCTCAAATATTGCCTAATTTGTTGATTTCGCTAGATCCTGTAAGTAATCTTATATAAACAAAACACTTTATTAATTTAATAATAATCATGAACTTGTATTGTGTGAACACGTCACTTCCCTTGCATAGATAGCAAAATGTGTGTGTATTTTATATGACTTTAAAGCAGGATAACTGGAAATCCGAAAGATCAAGCTTCTAGCTTGTGTTTTGAGTTCAAAAGAAGCCTTTTAAAAATTTTCTTCCTCCTATGTTTTGCACGCAAGGTTGCAGTTGCAGCATATGCAACACAAGTTGCGTCCGGTTATACAACGAAAAATTTGTCCGTTCATGGCAGGTACTGAAATCCACTGAAGATAGACCGATGTTTTATTGTCCGTACAAAGCTAGACAGTTTACCCTATCCCAGTAGAGCGTTTGTGATGTGTGCCATGCTTTGTTGACATGTCTTAGGTGTGGGTGTGGTCATTTCCTTATGTTATCAATCCAAATTTTATCCTTTACAGGTTTATGCCTGCTTAATACTTTAGTGCTCACAATTTATCTTACGTTCTTTTAAAGCACACAAATTTTCCATCCTATTCAAAGCCTTTCTTAGCTTTCCATTTTCCAAATCTTATGTAATTTTTGCAACAGAATAGATAATTACGGTGACTGGCCCAGTCTTGTCTTAACGTAAGATTGACTCTCTTAGGAGTATTTTAACTAAAACTGAAGTACATAGTGTGTCCTTGAAGAAAAACTGTTAGATATATATTGTATCCTATTTCTGCAACATGTTTTCAATGTTTTTAGATACAATTGATAACAAATTGTTAATAGTTGCTACTTTCTATCTAATTGTTGGAGTATTTCTGGCGATATAACTGCATCCGCTATATATTAGTCTATTATTGTGTACTAAATATAGTACTGGAGTCAGTTTTTCATTCGAATCTTGCTTTGGCTTAATTATTTAATTAATCACTACTGATTTTTCAAAATTTGGACTTGTATCGGATACGATTTTGATTCTGTACTACTGTAACGCCTCAAAATGAGGTTGATCTTGTATCTAGTCTTTGCTCATTCCATAGGTAAGAAACTATAGTTTACTATCCGTTAAAATATTAATAATAATAAGAAGGTATCTTAAACGTGAATAAAAAGAAGTTCGAGCAGATGTCAACGGTTACGCAGATGGATGAACTGTAGTTTGCTGTTTGATGAATCGTTTCCACAATTCACCCTCAAAACACTGGTTGGGTTCTTGGTTAGGGTGATGGAGCGTTAATATTTTGGTATGCTGCCTAAGCCTCAGTGATTTCGAAAAATTCTAAAAAATTCTAAATAAAAAATCTAATTTACAAATTTTTGAATTTTTACGTTTGAAAATTTATTTTTTTTCGATTCCGTCGCTAATGCTGAGCATTTTGTCTACTTGACCAGCATCTGAAAATGCCTCCTGCTAACGCTATAGCGCCTTCAATTGTAAAAGTCAAAGTAAATCGCCGCTTGCATGTAGTAAGTACTACGGTTACTACTATACTATGCGCCATTTATGATCTCTGATCTTTACAGTTGGAGCCACTGTAAAGGTAGCGCATATTATTTTTAAATATTGGTACAAGCAGAGGAAATGATCAGCATCGTCAATTCTTTCACAAAAATTCAAAAATCCCAAAATTTGTAAATTTTCAAAATTTTTAAATGGAAAAATTAAATTTTCAAGATTTTAAAATTCGCTTGGGCTTACATAGCGCCCTACCAAATTATTAACACATTTGAATCACCGAATACCAGCCCGATCTGTTTGTTTTGAGGAGTGATTATGGAAAGATTAGCATTTTTAGATAGGTTTAACTGTAATTCAGGTGCAGGGAGCGAAGATTTTTTGAGGGAAGAAGTGGGCAAACCCGGCAGCCGACACCGCAAAAGTAGCATTTTCGGTTTGCTCAAATGTTGCCCCAAAAACTTTTACGATGTTGATAACCTCAACCTCCCGCAGAATTGAGGCCTTCTTAATGAAGAAAGCTCGAAACACAAGCAGTGCGTGCACGAATTTTGTGTGTGTCCGCTTCGAGCTTTAGAACAAAAATCAAAGCATAGCGCGTGAATTTCTTTGAAGTGATGGGTCTGACATACGGGGGGTGGGGTGGGGGTGGTGAGCCGTTAGCGATCAGAGCATAGTTTATACGTATATAGTTTATTTTTAGTTTTGTATTCCTATTTTAGGTGCTCAAAAGAACAAGAACTGTAGATCCGTTTATGTAAGATGGGCTCGAGCAGCTCTTGATCAGATATCAACAATATCAGGTTCATACTCTCTGGAAGACTGTCAGAAGGCCTGCAGTGATAACTACGATCCCTCTAATAAACAGTGGGTAAATTACTTAATCGAACGGTAAAGAACGCCTAAGAATTGTCCCTCTTCAAAACCAGGTGTCATCATTCAGAATCTGACTTATGTAGTGTTAATATATATACATGTGGATAGCTTATTTTTATCTATGTTACAATAAAACTGTCCCAAAATTATCCAACTATGACAATTATTGTTTAAAATAATTCAATGAGTTTACAGGCTTAATTTCGAGATCACTTTAATAAGTTTAGATTGTATGCTCTAAAATTATTTTAAAATTATTTTAGCCTAAACGAGCAGTAATGCTGCTCTTTCTGATGCATGGATTTTTGTATTGCTTGTTGTCAACTTATGAGCACTTAATACATTCGGTCAATTTATGTAGGCAGATCTTCCGTATATTCAAAATTTTGATACCGATGCTTTTAACCAATACTGAGAATGGACTCGGTGTTCTAGATACTATATGTATATTAAAAATTAATCTATCATAGATTTTTGTATGATTGAAACTTGAAATGTAGTTTTCTAAAGCTCTTGATTTTCTACTATTTGGTTTAATTTTTATTTGACCGTTGTATCCTTCCAAAGGGAAGCCTGGGGATACCGAAATAAAGTTATGTTTAGACTCTTTCACCTTAATTTTCTGTATCCGAAGTGCTGTAAGTGACTTTCCTGTCGTTCGTGAAATCTCTTCTATCTAACCCGCGATCCCCTTTCATCCTAGCTTTCATTTCCAAATAAAATGTCAGAACTTTTTCTCAGAATTTTAGATACAACTATCCCTGTGCCGCCTTCAACTACAAGAGAGGGCTGAATGCCTTTCATGATGATTGCCAATTGTTCACTGAGGATCAGCTCTTTGATATTGATCATGACGTCATCGCAAGAGACTCATATTCCTTCTTTAGAAAATACTGCATCAAAAGTAAGAATTGGACAACACATCATCGTCAACACAAAGCTAATATTATCCTCTAACTCCTATCTACACATTGATGCCAGTACATACAAATTAGTTTATGATGAAAAATTAGGTAGCACACCTGCGAAAATGCTAAAATCAGGCATCTTCGGATTGTCTTCGGACATACGCAGGATCTTCGGACATACGCAGGATCTTCGGACATACGCAGGAAATATTCATGTAATAATTATTCATTGTTATTGCACTTTGAAGTTTGCGATCATTGAATGCAATTGTCCATTTGTTCGACTCAACCAAACGATTGGTTGTTTTGTCAATTGACTTATCTATTGATTTGACGATTGATTGATTGACTGATTCTTCGATCGACCAATCGGCCGACCAACCGATAGTTTATCTGATTTATCTATGGGGTGTTCTGCTTTGTTTTTCAGCGGACAAAGACTGCAAGGCCATCTACCACTACGATCTGGTGGTTGACTCCTACATGGAAGAGTCGGAAGTGGAACGGCGCCTCAGCGGCTCCTCCGTGGAGGAGTGTCTGGCGCTCTGCCACAACGAGCGGAGTTTCACCTGTCGCTCCGTCAGCTTCAATCGAACCGGTCTCCAGTGTCTCCTGAGTACTCACAATCGTCTGAGCAAGCCAGGCTACGTACGACTCAACAGTAATCCCAACTGGCGCATCGATTACTATGAAAACAATTGTTATAATGGTAGGTAAAGGCAACAGTTTAAGATACATCTAGCTAGACCATTAGCTAGATTTATATTAGGCTATGGTGTAGAAAAAACTGGAGGATTTTAGCTAAATATTTTCCTTGTTTTGAATTTGCTGAAACTGCATTTTAAAAGTAGATATCAAATTGAAAGTTTTAATTGCTTTCTACATTGTTTGCTTTTACAGTTAACCTCAACCGTTACACTATATATAGTTTGTAAAGTTTTAATTTTGGCTACGATTTGCTGACTCTCTATAGAGACATTTCTACCTTTAATGGTATTAATTACAACTTTTCAGCAAATATTCTCCAAGATTTGTCCTTCGTCGGCATCCTGCGCATTTTTGTAGCGCTGATAGATGAACTTGAAATTACTTTAGACAGATAGTATCCTAACATTTTAACACCATTACAAGTAGTAATATCTGTTAACACTGTCAATGGGTTGTTTAAAATGCTACCATAAATAACAAGATTGGTTTACAGTTATTACAGTTTCCCCAAGGACACTACAAATGGATTTTGAGGTTTACAGACTCGCCGACTAATTTATTACGAAGTCAAAAGTTTGGTGATGAAAAAACGAGTCACAGAGGATTGCCCTCCTTTACTTCATTTTGTTGAAAGAATTTTTTATCACAGATATAATGAGTTTAATATTTTGAAATATAATTTTTTGAAATATGAACTGTAGACCGTTACGGCGGGAGCGTCGCGACCTCTACATTGGTAACCTATATGTATATACGTACGTAATCCCCGAAATAGCGCTTCATATATATTTTTAAAGTGAAATCACAACAACTGAATATTAGGTGTGGGTATATTAGCCTCGGCTCTGCCTGGGCCCCAGCGCATGCATTTATTTTAGGTGGCTTAGGTGGGTAAAACACAATATTATAAAACCCGGCCCCACATTTCGAAAACCCTCAATTCCTTGCCCTTTTCGCACTTCCCTAGCTTTCGATTTTTTGACCAATGACTTTAAAATCTTGCATGGGATCTAATTTTGTGTGCATTTTTAACAAGATTAAAATTTTAAAGTGGCCAAGCGGATAAAAAAATGCTGGCCTCAATTTTGCGGAAACCTGGCGGGTTTTCATGGGACTGAGCACGAATCCGAAAGCAGTTCTTCGATTTAGCTTTTGGTTGGCTCAGTATTGCTTATTAAGCTCACAACGTTAGCTATTTCGCTCTACCATAGGTCTCGTACGAGTTCCTGACATGTGCAGAGGGACTACTAGAAAACGTAAGCTATTTACGTACAATTCTAGACTTACACAGGAGACGATAGGTATTTGATTTGTAGATAGTTAGCAACACAACGCTTGCCATATCGGGTATGACCGGCACCGTACCAAGCTAGTACTAGTTTGTACCGTACCAACCTATTTATACAAGTATACAATTATGTCAGTGCAATAATTTGTGGATTTAGTATAAACTGCTATTTTTCTGTACTGTATCGCATTGTCTTGTATTTCGCCGTTCGTTATTTGTCATCTTTGTTTATAGTACATTTCCTGTTTCAGATTCTTTTGTATTTCAACATGAGTGTAAACCTGACGGTATCACGATCAAGGTTGAATCCAAGTATCCCTATTCCGGGGTCCTCTACGGTCTGTATGACTACTTTTCCTGTCGACTGGAACCGGAATCGCAGCAATCTTTCAACTATTTCTTCCCCTATCCCTCCGTATCCAAAGATTGCAGTGAAAGTATGAGTAGTCAGGTATGGGTTTATTTCAACCACAACAGAAATTACATGTTTACGTGTATTTGGTTACTGTATATTACGTGTATTTATTACCATACATTAACATAGGGTAGGGTCCTTGAAAAGTTGTCCCTAAAAATTATGAGGTCTTTTACCTTGAACAAAAAATTTTTAGGGGGGCTTGCACCTCAAAATCAAATTTGCGAAATGTTTCGAAAAATGAACGCTAATTTTATTAAAATTTGCGATTTTTCATTAAAATTTGCAGCAACATCATCAATTTTTACAAAAATTCAAAATTTTGTGCGATTTCAACATTTTAGCTGAAAAATTCCGAGAAATTTTTTAAAATTGCAGTGTGTAAAAACTAATTTTTTACGGCTATTTTTGCTTACCCCCAGCCATTTTTACGTTAACCCTTGTCCCTGACGGCGGTAGGGCTTGTACCTTGTCCGGGTTGGAGGGGGCTTGACCCCCCCAGACCCCCCCGCGTTAACCTATGTTTATTACTGTATATATATTTTTGAAACTAGACAAATAGAACGTATCTACGATACGTGCTAAGTTAAGACACAGTGTGTTGCTTAACAGCCCCTTTTCCTAGCTAGATTCAGAAGTCAGAAACTGAGTCGTGACACTCTTGGTTTCGAACTGAGAAACTTTTGACAAACAACCTGTATAATGATATATGTGATAAGACTGAAAGCCCTACTCCCGTATCTACATCGTCATCTATTAAACGTTAAGGTTTGTGTTTTCTTCTCAGAAACAGGAACATACTATTTTAGCAAAGGTATAATTTTAGCTGTCTGCTGTCTTTTTAGAACGGTGATATGGTATTGGATGTTGTGCTGTCAACCGACGGAGTACAACCATTGTACTTTCTCACTGATCAGGTACGTGCTACAAGAAATCTAGAAAAGTGAACTCGTTTATATCAAATTGTTTCATGCTATGATCTAATAACCTGGAAAACCTAATGGATATTAAAGCCGCCAGGCTACCCAGTCTCGCGAATAGCCTTGAACGCCATGCGGTTACAACTATTTTAGTATCCTAATATACAATTGATTTTAGTTTGCGTATCCAAGGTGAGAGCCTAATTAATAATATCAAGAGTACATAATACATAAGAGTATGACAACTGGTTTACTCTATGTATATATATATTTGACACATCCTCTGCACGCTCACGGCTGACCCCCCCCCACAAATTGGTCCCCAGTGATCCCCCCGAAATTTGGTACCCAGTCGAAACGGGGGTACGCTCACTCGTTTGCGTGCTAAAGCTCGAAAAGCTCGAGTTTTATGTCTGTTTCGAGCTTTAGAACACATGCATAGCGGCCAAATTTTTTAAGTGAAGGGTCCAATTTGCGGGGGAGGAGGCACATTCACGTTATTAATGTATCAAACTTCTTCCTCTTTCCACTAAGTGTGCTATGAATTTAGTTTTTTTTGAAACTCCAGGTTTGCACAGACTTACACAGCATCCGCTGCGGTTGCCATAAAGCTGAAAAATCCATTTACTCCAACTGATCCAATTGATACATTCTTTACTTCTTTTAGGATGTTCTTTATCAAGCCAGATGTCCCGATCCAGCAGGTGGTACTTCTTCCTCAGCCAGTGGAAATACCATCATCGATTTGACCGGAAGAGTGGAATCCAAATCATCTGAAACACAAACAACAACAACAACAACAACAACAACAGCACCCGTCACTACGGCGACTGAAAGGACCACGCCGACAGTGACTCAGTGGATTCCTTGGTGGCGTCGTAGAGAGAATGAAACGTCAGAGTCTACTACGTATGTTGGGGTTGGGTGTTAACTTGCTAAGACAGGCGAATGCTGACATCAAATAAATTAAAATTACTTAATGAACTTGTGTCAGGACGTTTGAGTCAAACATCAGTCCGTAGCTTTCTGTGTGTGAATTGATCGTGACCGATTGTAACTGTCTTTTCTTCATTCGGCGAATAATTGAGGGGTCTCTTGCGCAATTCCCCCCACAGCCCTAACTTTTGATTTTTTTGACCAATAACTTTGAAATTTTGTATGGGTGCATACTAGAGGCTGATGAATTCAAAAATTTTAAAATTTAAAATTAAAATTAAAATTAAATTAAAAAATTTTAAATAATTAACTTTTAACATTAACCGCTCAGCAAAAACTTAAATGCGTGAAGCAAGTGCAGCAGCTAATACCTAATATTCTTTAAATTTAATTCAAAGAATAAAGGTATATTCCTCTAACATTGTTGAAACTATTCAGACAATGTTTTGCACGTGTGTTTTCTGTAAAGCATGAAAACCTCCGTATGAAGGAATTAGCGAAACAATTTGCTCGACCATACTACAGTTTTAATCTTTTACAAGTTCTAATGTATGTTGTGCATACTGCATGTAGTAACAGCATTTGTAATGGAGGAAATTCAAAGTAAGGCAAAAACTTTAAAATTCAAAGTAAACAAAAAAATTTAACCCAGTTGGTTATTATCGCATTACCTATTCCAATTGTTTTGCAGTATATATTGCTTTATAATTTTGATTGTACCCTTGCTGGGGGCCTGCATCCAATATTAAATAATGTTAAAATGTAACTACGAATTTTGTACTTGGAACCAGGAACCGGAAGCTAGAACCGGAAGCGGAACCGGTACTCTAGAACCGGAACCGGAACCGATTTTGAAAATTGGAACCGGCCCCAACTCTAGTTGGAACGCCAGGAACCCCAATCAAAAATAGGAGGTTTTCAAATTTCTTCAATGTATGTATTTGTATCCTTCACTCGGTAACTACGGCTAGGTGACTACGTTGCGGATCTTTTCCTTCAGACGCTTCAGACGTTGTATGGAATCTTTTGCGCTTTCCCCATCCCCAACTTTTGATTTTTTTGACCAATAACTTTGAAATTTTGTATGGGTGCATACTAGAGGCTGATGAATTCAAAAATTTTAAAATTTTAAAAAATTTTTAAAAAATTTTAAATTTTAGTTTGATAAGGAGGGACCAAGGGGAACCGAAAAATTTTTTTGAAAAAAATTTGTTTAAAACGTGCATACAGAGGTTTTCAGGGGCGCTGAGCACGAATCCGAAATCCGTTTTTCGATAAAGCTTTTCGTTAGCTCAGGATAAGCTTACATCTTAAGCTTAAAACTTTAAGCTAACGAAAAGATTTATCAAAAAACGGATTTAGGATTCGTGCTCAGCACCCCTGAAACCCCCTGTAGGCACGTTTTCAGCAAAATTTTTTCAAAAAATTTTTCGGTTCCCCTTTGTCCCCCCTTACCAAACTAAAATTTAAAATTTTTTAAATTTTTTTTTTAAATTTTAAAATTTTTTCATTTTTGAATTTATCAGCCTCTAGTATGCACCCATACAAAATTTCAAAGTTATTGGTCAAAGAAATCAAAAGTTAGGGCTGGGGAGGGGATTGCGCAAGAGACCCTAATTGAGTAAACATTCTATTTTAATATTAAAATTTATTTCGTTGCGAATTTTCAATAGTGTCAGTCACTTAATCAAATTTAGGGTTCCTGTTTCAGTAATTTCACATTACTTTTCGCAAAGCTGTAATTAGTTCATTGCATATATCATTGACTATCGGTTTCATATGAAACTTGGGACATTTTCCCTGCTCCTATTTCTTTCGGTGTCTGTTTATTTTGTGGTTTCGTTCGTCAGTCCTGTGTCTATGCTTAAAGCTATAGCTTTGCGCTTTAAAACGCTTCCACTTCTTTTGTTAAGCTCTTTAAAAAGGTTTCGCTTTTGTATACACTTTTTCTGTGAAATAGACAATTGTCTGTACACTGGGACAGGATAACATTAAGTGCTTTCACAGAACATCTGCTGCTAAAACCGCATAAAATTGTTTCCGGTTTTGCTTGTTCTAAGCCTGATGATAATAGACTTGATCAAAAGAAAATTAGCTGAATATTTATTCTACAATTATACAATTAGGTAGGGAAAAGTTAGGATTCAGCCCCATTACATTCAACGCTTTTCACTGTAATCTGCATTTCTCAGTTTCTATTTCTGTCGTTTGTTTCGTTTAGTTTCACTCTATGCTATTGCTTTTAGGACAACTCGTGCTGCAACTGCACCACCTTCAAGCACTGCTTCTACTGCAGGCAAAACATCGAAAACAACCACAACTACTACTACTGTACAGAGCAGTACTGTGACAGAAACTATTCTGACTACATCTTCAGAGTCTCCCCCAACCACTACCTCCAGCGCTGTAGTTACTAAATCCACTAAACCTAGCACTACTACCACTACTAGCAGACCTAACACTACTACTTTACCACCTACTACTAAAACCATTACTAAATCTACTAGTCCGCTATCTAAAACTACTATAGCTAAGATAACTAAAACTAACGCTTTGCCTGTCATTAAAACTGGGACTGTAGAAAATCAGAGTGAGGTAAAGCGTGTGATACTCAAACCTAACTACGGTGACGGCTCTAACACTACTGTAGGACCGACTAGTCTAAGCTCTACTACTTCAACTGCCACTACTACTATCTCGCCTATTACTAACACTAGACATAACATTTTACTAATTACTGACACTACCACCCAGGCCCCTTCCACAAAACTGGTCGAGCTGCTCTCGAGCACCAGTGCTCAGACGCCCAGTCCGTCGGCTCTGCCACTGATCGAGGCAAGTCCAGAGTCAGTTACAAAGGAACCGCGTGGTCATAAGGTTCGAATTTTCGTACCCATCACCAGAGAGCCAACTCTTTCAACTGACAATTCTCATGTTAACAGGTTGACTACAACGCCTTCTGCCGAATCAACCACACCAACACCAGCAGCTACCGCAGCAACCACAGCACCAACAACAGCAGAAAGCAGCACCACTGAAGCGTCGACAAGCACAAGCACAAGTACAAGCACAACAGCGGCTGTTATCAGCAATGCGTCGTCTACAACTGACTCTGAGTCTGATTCTGTGCTTAGCGATGTGACCACACCAACACTGCCCTGGTGGCGTCAACCAGCAGCCACTGAGACGCCCACTCCTGGCACGACAGTGGCGCCTTCAACACAGGACGCCAGCTACGTTCCTTGGTGGCAGCAGACAACCACAGTGCCACCACTGACAACGGAAGACATCATGTCCACGTCGACGTCAGCAGAAACGACAACAGCAACAACCACCACTACCATAGCCTCTGATGCGGTCAATGAGACGTTAACAAGTCAGTAAACTTGATTCTGTAATATTGTATTAAAGTGACAATTCCATAAAAATGCAAAAACAGAAATAATGTTATAGTAGACTGTTAAATTAATTGATACGTATTTCCGTATTTTATTTATTTATGCCTGAGGATAAACTTTAACGCTTTCCTACAATCGGCGACATTCGTTCCATTTCATTTTTCGTATTCCATTTCTTCGCAAGAGCATAAGAAGAAAGATGGTTTCTTTGTTCGTATTTTGATATAAGTTTGAAGTAGGTATGACACCGAAAATTTACGAACACATCATAAGGGATCCCTTTCTCTAAATGTCAAAGGGGAAGTGGTGGGAAATTATTCACTTCTAAATAGATAGCTATAGTGCTAATTAAAAGTGCCGCTAAAGTGCTAAGTTGATGTGTTCATTATTCTAATTACTCGCCATACGAATGCATACTTTGATTTTAGCTTTATTCATTTTGCCCACGACAACCACTGAAGCTGAAGATGTGCGATTTGATATCCTCTACAATGGGGTCTCCAAGCAGGCCGTCCTGGTTCAAACGCCCGTTATCTTCATGTTTACTCCGGCTGAGCGACTCAATATAAGTCGTAAGTTGTAAACATGACAATATGTTAGCAAATAGAATGTAACAAGGAATTGTATACACAAATATGTGAATGAAATTCCTTTTCTGCGCTTCCTCAAAATTCGCATGGCAGCGTCAGAACTCGCAGGAAGGTGGATTTCGTATCCATTTTGTCTTTTTTTATGTTAACCGTTTGTGCAAGGTTTAAAGCAGGAGAATAGCATTGTTTGTTATGCATTGTTTTAGCCTTACAAATATCTCTTGTTGAATGTACAGTGGAACCGACGAGATCAAAGTTCTCTTACAGTCCGTTGACCATTGTTGAGAATGGGTAAATAAAATATATTTATAACTTATAGGACCGCGACAACCAATCGGGAACCAGTCGAGTTCGACAGCTACTTACATAATTACCAGTCCAGTAAAACCATCCAAACTTGTCAAATACTGCTTTTATAGATTCATTCCTTTCTTTTGCTTTCTATCTAAACTGGGTTTTCCAATACAAAACACCGATTTCCACTGCTCGCCAGTGGGCATAACTTTTATTTCATCTGAAATTTATATTTTTAGGTGTCCAGCTGATGGTGTGGGCTTGGTTGATCGAATTGCTTTGACTGAATTTGGTCTCACTGTCAGAATGGGACCACTTCGGTACACTGATTCCGCGGAAAGTTTGTACAAATGTCGAATCAGAATCTGCAAAACGCAATGTCCGACTGTGAGTTCATAGTTACTATTAGTAAATAAAAATAGTAAATAATATAAATATAAATAAATGATAGATAATAAATTAATCGCGTCGTTTTACGACGGTCCGAAAACCCTATAAAACATATATACGGAAATGTTAATCCTTCCTTGGTTTATGTTCATTCCGTAGTTTTCTTCAAATTTCATAGGTATGTGATCAGCAAAAATGTTGCAGACCCAATTCCGTTGTTTTCTTACGTTAACTCGTACAATAATGTAAAGTAGATAACCGAATGTACATATGTAATTAATCATTTATATACTCTTGGTATTATCAAGAGTACATAATAGATAAGAGTAAGAAGAGAAACTCTTACGCTAGCATGTACAAATCATGTAAGGTATGCTCGGTTCACTCTCGGGACCCCCCCGTAACTTCCGGGGGGAGGGTCCCACTTTGCACTAAATACACGCTTTCATATAAGCGTGTGTCTGCTCGCTGATTGGCCCGTTAGCCTGAGGCTTATGGTAGGCAATTTATTACTTATTTTAATTAATTAATTATAACTTTAATTAGGTTAACGCAATTAAAAAACTAATCCGACAACTTTGTAGCATTTTTCTGCTCTTTCCAATGATATAAAAATTGTTGCATACTACAAAAATTCGAAGGAATGTAATCTGCAACAATTTCTATATCATTGGAAAGAGCAGAAAAAATGCTACAAAACTGTCGGATTAGTTTTTTAATTGCGTTAACCTAATTAAAGTTATAATTAATTAATTAAAATAAGTAATAAATTACCTACCATAAGCCTTAGGCTAACGGACCAATCAGCGAGCAGACACACGCTTATATGAAAGCGTGTATTTAGTGCAAAGTGGGACCCCCCCGGAAGTTACGGGGAGGGGGTCCCGAGTTAGTGAACCGAGCATACCTTACATGATTTGTACATGCTAGCGTAAGAGTTTCTTACTCTTATCTATTATGTACTCTTGGTATTATCAAGAGTACATAATGATAAGAGTGTGACAAGCGTCACACTCTATGCAATGAAGGCAAAAACTATGCGATGCGCGCTAACGGCTTACCCCCCCCCCCACAAATTGACCCCCTCTCACACCGCCCCTATATGGGTACATAGTTCCAAACGGGGGTCACTCACTCGCTTAGTATATTTTGAACATCTATGTGTTAAGCATACACGCTTGCACCCCCTCCCCAAATTGGGCCCCTGTTAATTTCAGCGTGTAATTATGCAAAGCAGTGAGCGACCCTCGTTTGGACCACGTACCCATATAATGGCGGTGTGAGAGGGGGTCAATTTGTGGGGGAGGGGTAAGCCGTTAGCGCGCATCGCATAGTTTTTGCCTTCATTGCATAGAGTGTGACGCTTGTCACACTCTTATCATTATGTACTCTTGGTATTATCTTGATTATATATAATTTGCATATTTTCAGTTCTCCTGCCTTGGCGACGACGGATTGCCCTACCTTTCTCACGGTCGACGCAAGCGACAGGTAGCTGGTGGGTTCGGTCAGTTTGGTGGTCCACTGTCTTTGGGCAGCTTCCCCGGCCTTCCCGCAGCAAACGGGATCGGCCTTCCCCCGCCTAATCCCACGGTCACGGCTCTGGCCAATTGGCTTGGCGTCAGCTATCGTGAAGTGACAGTTGAACGCAAACTTGTGGTTTTGAACACTCCTATAGCTTTGCAGTATTACCTGAGGACTGGCCTAATACCACCTGAGGAAGAGCAGCAAATTTACCCCGGGAAATAATTAATTTTAGTACTAACATGAACATTGCCTGATCTTACACTGCCTTTTTATTTTGTTCATTAAGTATTGTAAGCACATTGCTTAACTAACTGAAAACTTCATATCATGCTTCGTCTAAAGATTTATTCTCAGTGAACTGAAGTTAAGCAATGTGCAATTATCCACACGTGACGAGCCACTGTGGTAGTTTTTTGTTGTTGAGCTCTGCTGTGTAAAGTTATTTGTAAACTTCATCATAAAGCGTTTGCTTGACCATTTAAATATCTCGGATTTAGGATAGTTCACCACCCAGCACTGGCAACGTGATGTGTCTAATGTTGGTTCAGTAGGCTTTTTCAGTTTCAATTTCAGTTTTAGTCAGTGCAGTGATCCAAGATGATTTCAGTTTCAGTGGGTGGGACGAAAACGGTTTCAGTTTCAGTTTCGATCGAGAACGCAAAATAATTTCTGGTCTTTTCCACATTACTCCGCCCAATGCTAAAATTTTTAAAACTTGATCAATTTAGCTGAAATGTGGTATGGCTATGTTTTCGACCACGCTGAGTTCAAATATATCAAAATTTTTCGAGTTCGCGAAATTTGATTTTTTTCGAATCACAAGGGGCAACCAAGGGGAACATGCAAGAGTTTTCTGGGTCGCTGATCACGACTCTGAGGTCCGTTCTTCGATTCGGCTTTTTGTTAGCTTGATATGAGCTTATGTTTTAAGCTTAAATTGTATGTAACTTTTCAGCAAAATCTACGACAAAACATTTTTCGGTTCCCCTTGGTCCCCTTGCGAATCGAAATTTAATTGGTCAAGTTTTAAAAATTTTAGCACAGGGGAATCTGTAAAAGACAGATAATTTCTGTTTCAGTTTTCGTTTCAGGCGTTGTTTTTATTCAAATACCTGTAGATTCCAGCCTTCAGAAATAAAATAAAGTAAAATTTCAGTCGGCCGTCGTCTATAATAACCTCATTTTCAGGTCACATCCAGCTTCAACGCCTGAAACACCACAAGGTTTGCCTACTCTCCGCAAGATGTGAGGTTGCTTGCCGACTGCCGTGACCGTGACAGCGTGAGTCGTGCACTCAAAATGGCCCACAATTGTCCTAGTTTGGGGCTGAAATCCCATCCCGGGGCTGAAAGTACTCTCTCCAAATAGCATCCAGGACCAGGCAACACAACGAGTCATGACCCGCTACCCGGTGAAGTTATAATCTGGGAGGTAGTTGATGGCCGACCGGCGGGACCAGCCCAGAGTGCAGCCAATCCGGCCTCCGGCCAAGACCCGGCCGGCCTGCCGAGTCAGAAACAGCCGTCCGGCCGGACGGTCTTCTGACAATACGTCTAATACAATACAATAGTCTTCTTATCTATAACCAGCACTAACTGTATGCCTCATCTAATGCTAAAAATTTTGCACGAAAAACACTAAAAAACGGAAAATAGGGCAAAACTGGTATCAGGCATTATCATAAAACATGCAAGGCCGGCCGAGTCAAAAACCCGCCGGGCAACAACACTATATACTGGAAGGTATAACACCACAAATAACTTGAAACTGACGAGCCGGGGAAATGCAGGCAGGCGAGAAGGATAGTTTACCATATAATTATTCTCGTACATATTGGTGTTTATGATGTTCATACACAGCTGAGATTAGAGTTGATACATAGGTCTTCCTCGTTGTATTGAGACAATTTTCCATATCTAGACCATTTAAAATGGTGTGGCGAACACCACAGGCATTCTAAAAGGTGATCCGAATTCCGAACCTAGTTTTACTACCGTTTCGTAGCTTCAGCTAGGCAAATAGCTAATCTAAAGTTTAACGCGGAATTTTTTAAATTTTGCTTTAACTTTACCCCAATCCTAATAGTACTGTGGGATTCATTAGTTTCCCAAAATCTGACAAACTGCTTATTACTTATCACTCTACGTCGTCTCCCTCGGTCGCTAGCACTACACTATTCTTCGTTTCGTTTTCGCTGTTCTAAAAGAAACTTTAACAGTAACCTGCTAATCACTTGACACCGACACGCACATTATTTGCACACAAAACACTGCTCAGACGGGAATGTCAGCCGTTTAGGAACAGATCGTATCAAACAATCCTTAGATGACATGCAGAATAATAAACATGACAGGATGTACAACAGCACCTCCGACCACAGAAAATCGAAATTGAGGTGGGGATAGAACCCACAATACTTGGCTAATTATATCCATATATCCTTATTATAAGGAAAAGTAAAACTTAATCTATGTAAGTGGATCTTCACCATAAACCTACCTAATATAATATACAAAGTCACAGTTTTACTGGGGGCAGGAATTCTATCACAATGAAAGACTAAGAATAAATTGGACAAAACATAATGCAACAAAAATAACTACAAACAAAATCAATAGAAATAATAAATCATGTTAAATTCAAACATAGGATCACCAAAACAAACAGGTATAAAAATGGCACTGCAAAAACAATAAAATTGAATAATTTAAACATACATGCAACCCCAAGTTTAGTTTCTTTTCCGTCTTAATTAACCTATGCCATCTTAACCGGTACTGTATTACAATCGAAAAGTGATGCATTAATTTGCCACAGATATTATGCTGTTTTTGATAAGTAAGAGTCTAGTAACGATATACCACTGTTCTTATCAATCAACTTGGTTCGAATGATAAAAATAGAAATCCTTAGAAAACAGCCGCAAACAATACCGAAACTGCAAGCTGACAGTAGGACAATCATACCACAACAAACAATATTCACAAGAGTTGTTAATTACAATATTACCATTAAATTAAACTAGACTTTTGCTTTTTTAGAATAAGGCAAAATAGAGAAACTTAGGCCCTATTTCTTTAAAGTTTAAACGGATTAGATTAAAATTAATCCGCATTAAAGAAATAGCACTTCGGATTAAACGGATTAAAATTGAATCCAGCTAGTTAAACGAGTTAAACGGATTAAATTTAATCATATTTCTTTAATGCACCTAGGATTAAAATTTTAATCTAATCCTGTTTCTTTATTCACACTTTGGATTAAAAAATCAATGAGTTAATTTTAATCCGACCTGCTTAGTCGCTGTTTCTTTAAAGATTAATTTTAATCCGTTTAATCCACCGCCTGCATTTTCAGCAAGTTTTTAATCCCTGTGTAGCTACGCGGATTAAACGGATTAAAAGTTGGCGGATTAAAATTTTTAATAGCTGTTTCTTTAATGGCGGGTTAAATGGATTAAAATCAATTCGTTTAATCCGCGGATTAAAAACGGTCGGATTAAACGAGTTAATTTTAATCCATTTAATCCGTTTAATCCAGCATTAAAGAAATAGCAATTACAATTTTAATCCGGCTGATTTTTAATCCGTTTAATCCGACCGTTTTAATCTTTAAAGAAATAGGCCCTAAGGACCTCGAATAAACCTTCTGCAAAACCCACTGGCGTGCCCAGAAGAATTCTAAGGAAACAATTCTCAGTAGAAGAAAACAAAGAACTGCGACAATAACCCTGCATCACACACAAATATTTTGAAATCATTCAGCAATAAACATAAATAAACGGTCATCTCCAGTTTGTCAATTCCCCAATTTGTCAACTCTTTTTCATGCCATCCCCACTTTGTCAACTCTTGCTCGAATTAATCAGTTTTTCTCAGGAGAAACAGCTTAATAATTTTAGTTAATTTAATCAGAAATATTAATTAAGTATTTGATCATGTGCTTGATCTGGAAAGCATCAACAGAGTACAAATTATTAAAAATTCAAAATTTGTAAACATAACGAGAAATTTTATCTGATGGGGAGAAATTTAATCCCCAATCTGAAAATTAAATTTTGAAATTATTTCCTCAGTTGGTGCTTTCAATCCAAAATCTTATTTATTACTTAAAATATTTGTTTAAATTAATTACCAAAAATTAATACGTTTTTAAAGTTAAAACTTTATTTTAGTCAGTGTAAAGTAGGTCCCCCGATAAAAAATGATTGACACGAAAACAAGTTGACAAAGTTGGGATGGTATGAAAAAGAGTTGGCCAACTGGGGATACCTTATAAAAGAGTTGACTAAGTGGGGATGAAGTGAAAAGAGTTAACTAACTGTGGTCATCCCTAATTATAGGGATTAGCGTTGACAAACTGGGGAGTTGACAAACTGGGGAATTGACAAACTGGGAATACGCTAAATGAAAACAATGTTACAATAGATTTAACAAACGCAATAAATCATGTAACAGTCATCAGCATCAGATCTTGCACCCGTCACGGATACAAACACTAAATTATTGCTAAGGTACGCTATAACATACAAATCAAATCATAAAAACAGGTACAGTACAACAGACATAGAAACAAAATTATAAATATTAATAAAAGCTACATAATATACTTATGTTCTGTCCACAAAAAGTTAAACGTAAACTGTCTCAACGGTTTACAATTCGCAATATATTAAAAACTAGCTGCATCAATCAGTGCTACTTGGAAGTAAACAACGACAAAAGCAATTTTTCGAAGCAACGGCTTCGCAATTCCCCGACTTAGACGAGATTAATTCTGCAATAACCTATAATTCTGTATAGTCGTTCAAGTCAATCGTTTCTGTCAACATTAATTTGGCCTTTTTTGTGTTAATTTATCCCCAGCAGCAAGCTAAATTCAGGCTGTCAAAAGACTTCTACATTACAAATGTAAACAGGAAACCACTTTATATCATAACTTCAACATTGCTATATGACCTGCTTATATATTAATGGAAGCCACCTGAAAATTGTACATGATAACAAACAACAGTGAGAAAGTAAGTGCAAACATTATTACCATCATACGCGTATAATGAATGCACAGTTAGCTCAGAATTACAACCTAAGGTGTAAGACCAGACAGAGAAAGCAACCAAAGTTGACAAAATATCATCTTGCGGCCTTAAAGGACAAAAAATCAAAGAAACAGAGGCTAATAACGTTGAGTGGATAATGGAACAAGGGAGGAACCAGAGGCGATATACATTTGGACTGAGTTAAACTTATTGAACACAAGATAGCAGTTGCGTACGTATGTATATAACTACTGATAAAGTAGGCACCTTGCTCACTCACACATACCATTACCAGTACAAGGATCACAAAATAATCCAACGAATTTTAGAAATTCTTTACAATTGTCCAGATTAATTATTTATAGCATAAAAATATTATATAAGTTTAAAAGCTTAAGGGGGGGGGGCTACGAAGGGGTTGGCACGACATCGTCGGAGAGAGCTACTTTCCCCCCAAACATTAGCCAACACATCAAAGTAAAAAAGTTTAGGGTGGGCAACAATATATCTCATATACACCGTTTTTGGCTAGACGCCAAAGTACAAATTTTGGTGGGAAAAATGGGATTTTTCAAAAAGGTTTTTTCAGCTCTGGTGGATTAACGGTTTGACCAATTCTGAAACTTTCAGCCATAAATGTTATCTGTTACTAGTGCTAAATATTAAAAGTATTCCGGATTTCGAGCGCTGCTTCCTTCTTCAGCTGTAACAGCTCAAAGTTTGAAATTTGGCGAAAAGTTGCGATGTGCTCGTGCGCCGTTTTCGATCTAATAAAATTGACAGCCCCTAGCCTACCCCAGCTTTTTAGCAAATATTAGGCTCTAATAGGGGCAAACTGTCTGTAGGTTTCGAGGACTTACGCTGTCTGGTTAGTGTGCTAGCAAAGTTTTTGTTAAGAAATAACCCTTATTTTAGGCCTGAAAAGCTAGCTAAGCGCATTAAAAATGGGGTCAAAAACTTTTTTGTCTCCGATTTCGCCGAAAAGGTGGTTATAGGGGTTATTTGACCTGCTGAATACGAATATGAAATCCGTTTTTCGATATGACGCTTCCTTCGTTCAGTATGCGCTTACAACTGTCTTAGAGTTTTTTGGAGCGACAGCTATCCATACTTCGAGAAATCAATCTAGCATTTCTAAACACTGCAGCGAGGTTCAGTGACCTAGCTTTCTGCATATCTTGGTACACTCACTGGCCTGTAATGCGCAAAGTTTCAGCCGATTCTGCCACAGTAATTTGGAGTAATTGGCTCACATCTTCGAAATGGCACCAAATTACAGCGACAATATCGATAATGTAATCTAGCATTGCGAACGCAGGGATTAACGAAATCACGTCGTTTCTACATAAGTTAAGACAGATACTTGGAGTATTAATTGGAGCAAAGTTGGGTTCATTTGGTAAACCACAGCTCATTAGACGTTAGTTAGCCTCCACGCGTATAGACCTACAACACCCAATTTTTCGAACTTTGATTGTATCTCACAGAAAAGTATACATTGATCTAAGGATTATTTTACACGATATCAAAGCGCTATATGTGACAACTATTTCTGAAAAATTTGGGTACCGTACCTTGCCCATAGCGATCAGGGTGAGGCGAAGTTTGTGTACGTGCCATGTCGAGCTTTGAATCGACAACACCAACTTCTGATGGCTCCACAGGACGCTATGCTGCATGGAATTCTTTCAAACTTTAAACAAACACAATACTTTACACCAAACCTAATACTATTATGTGGCAAAAGACTAGCTAGCTTTTCCAACATCGAACTTTTAGTGAAATTCGTAGCCCCCCCCCTTAAATTCTCCGAAAGCTTACTTATTTCTGGTACGTACCAGTTTGAAGCCGGAAATTCTGTAGTTACCGGAAACATTCACGGAAAAACTAGTTGCGTCCACAATAATTTTTTCTTGTGAATTAGCACTCTGCTCTTCTTTCGTGGAAAGTTTTCCTTTCTACCAAAAATTTCCAAACTATATATTTCTAGTTTCTTCGTTTCTCATGCCAGCTGTATTTTTCAGTGCCCATGACTATCCACAAGACCACCCAACTAGATTTGATTTCTTCCTGATCCTGAGCCTGTAGTTTTACCACAGTGATGTCAAGTTCGGTATTCGAAGAGAGACAGTGAGAGAGAGAGAGAGAGTTTAGGCAGAATGAAGGGGTAAGAGATGGATGGGGAGGGGGAGGGGTCTATTATTTTGTTGGAGCCAGAATGTCCGGTCTTCGCTCATGCCAACAGACACCAGCGCAGCCGAGCATGGGTTGCCAGATATCAAATCCCATCTTTTGAATTTCCTGAGTGATCATTGCCAGCACGGTGGTTGATGTATCTGAAAAACACAGGTAATTTCAAGTAAATATTAAATGATCCTTACCCAGCAACTGAATAGCATTTCACTATGTAAATCTAACTCTTTAAGAAAATAAATTTCAACCATTTAATTTACCAAAAACACAACACCCGTATCCAGTTATCCTGCCAATAGAAATAACTTCACTAAATACAAAGACATAGCAGAAAAATATAGTTGGTCGCTTGCTAGCAATTTCCTATTCCCTTTTCCTAAAGTTTGTCTTTGCTACTTAAACATTTTCCAGATAGATACGGCAAACAAAAAATAAGGCGGGCAACAATTTCCCACCGACCTGGTTTCAAGAACGCAAAAAGGGATCCACCTCCACCAGCCCCAGTCATCTTGGGATGAAGTCCATAGCGAGCCAGTGTGGTGCAGATCTGTTCAACTTTGGCATGACCAACACCAAGGGCGATCAGCAGCTGATTGTTCATTCGTGCCAGCTCCTACAACACAAACACACAGAAACCAACCACACATATACGTAAACTTCGTATATACTATGAAATACTACAGCACAGCCTAATAGTGTGTATATGCTCTGTGCACCTACATAACATCATAGGAACGTAAGATATGCAAGAGACCTCTACTTTGCTTTCCGTATGAGGACGGATTGATGGTAAACATTAGAAGAATGAAAAGTGAAAAACCAGGATTCTTTAATTCTTTTCTCCAAAATGATGCAGCCAAAACCTTTCACTGGTATTAACTCAGTCCCTTAGCTACGCATATAATGATTCTCTACGGAAGTTGGAAACCATTTTTTATAATATCAAAACACTCAACTCGTGTCTCATTTGCTTTCTTCACAATTTTATTTGAAGTAGTTTTTATATATTATAGTCTCGCCTGAGCCTTGGCTCCCATTTATTTGTCCCTTAAAAGTCGTCTGCTCTAGAATCCCATTGGGATTACCGGGGCTACAGAAAAAAAAGGAAGTCTTAAAACTAATGCATAAATGTATAAGGTGGTAGGTTCGGAGCCCCCTTCTTAGAACTGAGGGTGAAATTCATTACAGTAATATGACTTTTGGTTATTTGGAATTAAGAAAAAGGGCAGGAATGCGGCGCCCCGTACACTGAAGTAATTAGAAAAAAGTAGGTATAAAATTTCATTTCCCCCCAAAACCCCTAGCGACATGCAAAAGACTTGAGGAAAATGTTACTAACATTAGCTTGTGACAAACAAAGTAAATGAATTCCGTGCAGACCATCACGTGAACAGGGATGACATATACCTAACGTATGACAAGGGGGGCTAATTAGGAATAACCACTGAAATCCTGTACATTCGTTAATTATTATGTTACACGTATGTATTTATCAAGCCAATGCTTCGGTTTTGGTTAAGTACAAGTCAAGCCATAAAAGTTCACTTTCGCAGAAATATCATGAATATCAAACATCATGAAATATCAAGACTTTGCGGTTCCTGTTTAACAACTAACTAACAGACCATACGCAATCTAGATTCAGTGAATTCCACATTTTCAAATATTTTTGTTTTCATTGTTTTTCAGTCACAACGGGGCTGGATATATACCTCCTGTCCTAAAATTATGCTACTGAGCGGCAGCCTCGTCTTTTGCCCCATGGAGAGCCCCAAGGAGCCCTCCACAGAAAAATCCCTAGAATAAGCCCAGGAATCTTCCCATATAAATGCAATCTAAAGAGCGAGTGTTTTTATGAAAAAATTACACAGAAAAGAAACCGTAAGAATTTTTAAGAGCACCATATATTTAATTTTAATAGCTCTAAAAGTATGTGCAATGAATATAGTATATATATATATATATATATATATATATATATATATATATATATATATATATATATATATATATATATATATATATATATATATATATATATATATATATAAACATGTATGGGCAAAAATATGAGTAGTGGCGCGCATACGAAATTTTTTCAGGGGAGGGGGCGGACCTCAAAAAAATTGGGAGAGTCTGAGGGCGAAGCCCACCAAAAGTTGAAAAATGATTGAAAACAAGGTTGAAAATGGAAAAATAAGCGTAAATTAAGCAAAAGACTAAGACCGAAGGCGCGAAAATTTTTGAAGATGCTAACAAAAGTCGCTATTGAAAGGTTTAAAACGTTGAAATAAGGGTAAATTAAGCAACAATTAAGTAAATTTCGCACCGAAGGCCCGAAAATTTTTGAAATTTTATGCCCGCGCCATGCGCGGACAATAAAATTTTTCCTTTACGTCTGGTTTCGGGGGGGGGGGCGGGCCCCCCCCTAAGTGCGCCCCTGAGTATGAGCAGAGCAAGGAAAGGGATCTTCATTATAACTATACGACTTCAGATGCGACCAATATTATACACAATTTTTACATCCCATCAAAGGTCTAATAAACTAATGTGCAATCATTGAATGCTATTCGCATTGTGCGGTGCCAAATAAGCAGTGCAGATTACAACTGAAACCGAATAAAATTATTTTAAACAGCCGAATTTGACAATATCTAAACAGGTGAAAAATCTCAACACTGATAGCGAACAACTTGACCTCGATCAAGTTACGTAGTTTAAACAGTGAGTCCTTACATACAGATATATGCAAATAATCTTGAACTTATAATTAATAACTTATAATCAACGATTAACGGATAAAAAATAAGTCGTAATAAAATCACTATGACGTAAAATATACACGTATGGAATAAACGACCTGGGCGTTTTGATTGGGGGGGGGGAGGTGGGGGCGGCCCACTTTTTGAGTTCCCCCCTCCACTCGGCCCCATCCCCACTTATTTGGGCTTCCCCCCACTCACTATAAGGTGACCAGAAAATGTCAAATGTAAAGGATTTTTGGTTAAAATTTTCAAAAATTTTCCGGCTTCGCCGGAATTTTTTGTCAAAAATCGTCTATTTTGGTACTCAAACTCAATATTTGTAGTTTATATGTCTATAGGCATAGTTATAGCAATATATGTAGAAAACAGGCTAATTTTACTGCATTTTTGCCAATTTTAGACCACTTTGGATTCCCCCCCACTAGTGTGGGGGGAGGGGGGCTCCCCCCCCCCACTTCCCCACCCCCACTTTGTTGCCTAGAAAAAGCCCAGTAAACGACCACAAATGAATAGGACCGTATCTTTGAGCAAATTGTTGGCCGGTCCCGCTCAAGGTGATCAAGGTAGTCAGTCAGGCCTCGGCCCTGCCATGCGAGCGGTCGAACAAAATTTAGCAAAGTCATAAATGGTTACATATCGTTAATTTTCTCATCTATCTGAATGACAACAATTTAATTTTGGCTATACCTGTAGTTTATAACAAAAGCTGAATTTTCAAAAAATTGTTGAAGTTTAGATTTGGCACCCCCGATTTCGGATCCAGGAACAGCCGCGGTACCAGGGCCAAGGTGGCTCCGGCAGAGGCAAATAAACACACATAAAAGTGCATACGTCGGAAAAGCTGTTATATATAATTATAAATACGTCCACGACTACGTAGTACAAAAACAATTCAAACAAGTGTGTTGTGAAACATGCAATTTTACAAGACATTTCGCAGTGTTGGGTGGTAGGGTTGGTAAAAAAATTGCACTAAACTTTATAAACACAACAACTCTGTCGACTGCTCAACTAAAAGATAAAAAATAATGTATATATACAGGTGCTCCAGTGCTCTTTCAGTACTCACGTTTAGACGAGTAAAACTTTGTGGAGATCCCTGAAACAGGTCTGACATGAACAAGGACAGGCAAGTCTTATATCTATTATTGCATTATAGAACATATGTTTGTGATGCATCATTTACCGGGAGGGGCATACCACAGATGTCCCCACTAAACCCCTCCCCCGGTATCATTCTCTTAGTTTCCTATCCTATACTCCTCCTATAGCCATCGCAAAAAATGTAGTTTTTGCACAAACACAACGAATTCTTCCAGCAATTGTGGAGCATTTGGTATGCTGGTATGCTGCTGCTTAGCAGTTGCGTTCTACACAAAACTACCCCGGAGCCCTTTTTAGTTGCCCCAATAGCTGCTTTGTAGCTAAGGTGGTCGCTTGCCAAAGTGGGCAAAAATAAGCAAAAACAAGATTGCACATACAGGTTGCGCATACACTTCAGCTAATTTCTCCACAAGGAAAGTGATTTTAGTTATAATAAAAACCAAAAAGGGTCCCCAGCAATTTAATAGAAGAGTAGAATGATATATATAACTGATTTTCTCACGAAAATGTTTTTCAGTGGTCTGCAAAAAATCTGGAAAATTACACTGTTTCTAAAATGCAGTAAAAAATTTGGAGAAGCCAAAATTAGTTTCACTGTATTCATTGGAAGGAGAAAATGTTCTTCACCATTTTGATATAAAGATAGCTTCTTAACTCCACTCCAAGTAATGAATGAGTAATAATGGTTCAAAATTGATGCCACCAAAAGGATTCGCCGCCTTCTGAAGCATTGATTGTGAAACTGGAGAATTTTTAGGACACTATGTCTAAATGCTTCTGGCTTCGACTAATTTTTGTCTAAAATCCAAATCTAAATTATAAGTATGCCCATTTTAACTTTGTTATAAACAGTCTACATAAAATATAAGTAGATGTACAGTACATGCCAAAGAAAAGGGCCCCGTCACTGCCAAATGTCCCTCTTTGGAGCGACTGTGATATGACTTTGACAAGACTTTCACATGAAACAGTTTGTTTGCATTAGTGATTAAGAGCAATTGAAATGGTCAGAGACAAGTCACAGCTTTTGCATGCTGCCCATATTAATTTCATGTAAGTAAGCTAATTTAACTATTTCGACTAGCTTGTAGTAAATGCAATCCGAATATAGTATTGACTCTTTAGTATTGACTAAAAGAAGCAAAAGAAAAACTTCCAAAAAAGTAAAAACTTATTTAAACCTCTCCAAAGTCATTCATTCCCACACTTCCTCAGAAAATGCAGTGCTGAGAGGCCCCAATGAAGCAGACTCATTGTAACACTTAACCTCTAGCTTAAAATTAAATCTACATAATAAACAGTATTCACAGATCTTCTGTTACATATGTGCGTACGGACGCAATTATTAGCATTCAATTTAAGACTTAACTAAGACTTAAAATTTTAGGACTAGGATCAAAACACTTTAGCTATCCAGTACTTGTAAGGACTGATGATCATCCTCATTGGAGGAGCTGCTCTGAGAGCCATTCGTTGAGACGGCATCGCTCCCCAGAATGGTTGTCTGATGAATCTGAAGGGTCTGCTCTTCCTGACGAAGGATTCGGACAGCCTCCTTTGATATTGAATCAATGGAACTGAAAATGCCCTCAACCACACCAGGAAACTAGAACAATAGAATAAAATTATTAATTACAACGTATCACCAGTCACGCAGTAATACTAAAAAAGCAGAGCAAGTAGAATACAATTTATGTTGAGCAAAGTCAAAATACTCCAACCACACCAACTAGATGAATCTCTCCATGCCGTAGCACGTTTTGTTAAAATCACAAGTATATACCTCTATAAACTATCTTAGCTAACAAGTAATTCACTACACAAAGTAACAACTTTGTCAAGGTACACATACAAGTATACCAGAATTGAATAACACTGTAAACGTTGCACCAACCTTTTTTAATCTATCCTTCACTTGTGACACCATTCGAGACGTATTGCGTTCAACTTTTGTGTTAATCAAAATTACTCTGAGATCAGGAGGACTGAAACCATTCATGAAGACAATGACAAAAAATTATAGCATCAAGATTTCGGAAAAATTCATTATCTTTCTGAATATTGCACGAGAAGACAACGGGATACTTTGCCATGAACTATAATTCAATCTAAAGCACCTAACTGATATAGTACGTACGTATATATGCATGTGAGACAATTACAGAAACTCTACATTGTTCCAAGTCTAATAAAAAGGGTATCGTTTTTTAAGTACTGTCCAAAAGGCTTAAAACAAGCTTAGCAATAATGCTTTTAGTACTGCCTTTTTAAAAAAGACCTTTTTACCAAAAATCAAAAACTGAACACAGACGGCAACATGTTGTAACCTACTTTGGTATATGCTGAACCTTAGAACCATGCCGAAAGCTCGCCAAGCCACCATAGGTACAAATGGCTGCGTCCAGACCGGAGCCTCGACCGTGAATCAAGGACTCTGCCTGCGAGGCCCATCGCCGAATGATGTCCAAATCCGTATCCGACCAGGTTCGCGCCATATCCCCATCAGCACCAGACTAAAACACAATTAGCAAATAAATCAGGAATAGTAAATGATTAAAGAACAAAGTAGAAAAGTAAACAAACTGTCAATGCTTTAAGAAAAGAAACAAACCAATTCAATTCAAAGCCAGGCAGCGTTTACATACAAGCAGCCGGCATGGTACGTACTTGTCCGAAATTTATTATAAACATCCCCTTAATGTTGCTAATATGTACGTATACAAGCGTTTTGGAAGCACATAATCAAACTCAGCCATGCTCAACAGCATTCTATTCTATTTATACTGACCGCATTGTGAGGCAAAGGTATCAAATTGGCCGCCCGAAGCAAACAGGCAGCAATGCATACACAGAAAGCACCAGACGAGCCCAGACCCACGCAAGAAGGAAGCTTGAAGCGGATTGTCAGCTTTACTGCTGGCAAATCCCTAGAAAAATGTAAAAACCATCCAATCTACTGCAAGAAAGAGAATTATTTGTGTATCACAGGCAATCTGAAGGTTGGATTTTCAAGAAGGTAACCAGAATAGACACATGTATATACAAGAATAAAAATGCTCCGGTGGAGCATGAAAAATGCAATATGGGAGACATTCGGTTGTAAATGGACGGAGAACTAGGTTTCAAAACGTTAATATGGGAGGGGCAGGTTGTAAATGCCAGGAGG
>JASAND010022037.1:0-12870 GCA_030248195.1 Trissonchulus latispiculum
AATTGGGAACATATCCTTCGTTTCAACAAGTCCCCACCTTCCGAGTCTGACATTGTTAGCATCCATTCTACTGAACACAGGAGCGCCCCCCGGCCTTCCCAGGTCCCCCTTCCTCCCGGAAGTGTCCAACGTGCCCCCCTGTCCCCCGAACTTTTAGCCTGCCCTCCCATTCGAATACGGAATCCAATAGCCCCTCAGGAACGTTTGCAGCGAGTGATAGCCAGGAGTCGCCTGATGAAGGGACCACGTCGGTTCCGAAACCGGTCGCGTGATTAAGGTTGGTTAGATTTCTGGGTGTCCACGTTTTGATATTTTCCTATTCTCATTGTTAAAAAAGTTGATATATATATATATATATATATATATATATATAGTTCGCGCAATAATAAACACTTTAAGACAGAAATCTGGACTTTTTTGAAACTTTTTGCAATCTTTACCCTAAAAATACCCAAATTTTGGTCATTTTTTGCGACTCCCCTCCCCAGTTGGGGGGACGTCCCCCAAAAAGTTTTGAAGGAGGGTTAAAAAAGGGCTGGGGTGGGCTACCTTACACCTATATTATGCGTGCCTTTCCCAGTCTGATTGGTTCCTTTGCACTTCCCATTGATAAGAAAATAATTTATATTTATAAGGATTGCTCAACGGGGTATATATAGCAAGGTTCACAAAAAAAATCAAAAATCGAAATTTTGCTGGCAATTTCGCAAATGAAGTCCGATCGAAAAACTTTTGGTACGTATGGAACGGCAGTGACCCCCTCTACATATGGTGCAAATTTCATGCCGGTAGCCCTCATGTAGCGTGAGTAATAAAAAATTTTTGTGATTTTTTTTGTGAACGAATTCACAAAAAAATCACTTGTTCACAAAAAAAATCACCACCGGATCTGATCTCAGGATATAGCTAGGAAATTTTTCTTTTCATGCATAAATAGAGCATAGTCCATAGTGTTATTATGTAAAAAATTTGGACCCCAAAGTTTTTTTTGCACAGGCTGAACTTCGAATTTTGGTTCTCGGCCCCCGGGTCCAAAGTGGCTACCCAGGCCAATGTGCTTGACCTTTATTATTGATACCAGGAAGCTAGGAATCCACTTATTTTGTGTTCTATTGCTCTAGTAAGCACAGAACAAACAATTTGGCGGAGTAATTTCGAATCTGGAATGGTCACGTGACTTGGCCTAGGGTCACGTGACCTGGGTCGGGGTCACGTGACTGACCAAAAATTTTATTTCAAGGCCCCACAAGCCTAAAAACTCGCCTATATAGGTTTTTCGGTGCGTAGAATTCAAATTTGGCATTAGTTTTTAGGTAGCGTTTGCCCAGATAGGTGATCCTGACCACCCCCTGGGTCCGGAGGGTCCGGGCCGGGTCCATCGGCCGGACCGTCTGTCAGAAGGGGGTTGAGGTACCTAAAACATGCTCTATATAGGTTTTCCGGGTAGCTGAGCTCGAATTTGGCATTAGTTTTACCCTAGCGGTTGCCCCAGAGGCATTTTATAAATAGTTGATAGTGATTTTTCTTTTGTGAACTTGTTCACAAAAAAAAAATCACCCGCCGGTGGCGAACCCAGAGGACATGGCAGGGAATCCAATATATGGTTGGATAGCTTAGAGTTAGGACATGTCACATGCATAATATGGGGTAGCTGCGCAAAGTCCATAGTGAGTACCAGCAAAAATTTCAATTTTGGTCCGGAGTTGTCCGAGGGTCCGATTTTGGGTGGGTCGACTATTTTGGGCACCCTAGTCGGAGGAGTTGGACCTCGGCAGCCAAACTTATATATGTTAGTGTTGGGACTTGTGGCTATTACCATGCAAAAAATTTTCCGGCTGCGGCTTGTTGTTAGCCGTCTAGGTGGGTGATTTTTTTTGTGAATTTTCGGGGTGATTTTTTTTGTGAACCTTGCTATAGTTCTGGAGAGTCCAAATGTTGGTGTCTTTATGGTTTTTGTTTTCCTGACCTCAATACAGTTTACAGGTACTTAAATTTATACCTCTATACAGGGTGTCTTTCCCCCAAATTTCTGATTTTGGTGGTATATATCCCCGGGGTGGGCGCGGGCAAAATTTGGACCTCCGACTCCCACCAACCCCGACGACACCTATGGTACACCTATGATTTTACGCCATAATATTCCGGATAAGCCGAACAAATTTTGTCATTTTGAAGAAATATATATATAGATCTCCTTGGAATTAGGCAATTCTTGGTATATATCCTCATTCACGGTGAGTGGGGAGGGGCCCGAAAAGATAAGGGTGAGGGCAAGAGATGGGGGAGGGCCTTTTCGCTCCCCAGTAGGAAAATCCCGACCAGGATATCAGCCTATCAGAAATAATCCCATTTACCACGTTTTTACAATGCTGTAACGCATTGTAAATTCCTGGTTAATACGTTGTAAATCTATAGAACTGTCGTTGTAAATTCGCTTGAAACGTTTACAATGTATTTACGCTGTTATAAAAACGTTGTATACGTATACGTTGTAAATATATTATTATTACGGTGTAAGTTAGTACTAACTTATTTACAACGGTTTTTAAACGTGGTAAAACCATTGTAAAATTATTTTAAAAACGATATAAATTTGTAATAATTTAGTGGTAAAAACGATGTAAAATCATTATAAATTCGGATACAATTATTGTAAAAACGTTGTAAATTTGTAAAAATCCGTTAAAATAGCGTTGTACAATTGTTGTAAAACCATCGTACCTTGCGCATAGGAAAACCATGGTAACATTGTTGTAAATTGTCGGCATGGTTTACATTGCCATTTTACAACAAGAATTAAATGTATTTACAACGTAATTTTAACGGAAAAGTTCTTCCTGTGGCAGCCTACCTAAATTTTTCCAGATTTTTAGCCAAAAATTCGAAAATTTTCAAAAAAATCAGCGAAACATTGCTAAAATGTGCTTAACTACCTTAAAAATTGCTAAAAATAGATGAAAATTGAGAAAATGATTCAGGTTTTTAGCGAAAAACCTATTTATCGCCGATCCCCCCTCGGCAGTTTTTCTTACCCCACCCCCCAAATCGACTTTTTTCGACCCCCCCCTCCCCATTTTTGCCAGACCCTCCTCCCTACTTTTTTTCAAACCCCCACCCCACCTATGCCCCCAATTACACCTATGGGTACCACCACACCATAGTTTCCCTGGAACTTTGGGTCGGGGGGGGGGGGGGGTAAATCTTGGAAGGTTGGGGGGCAACCCAATCCCCCCGGCCCCCCAACCCCCCCCCCCAAATTCTGACTTCAGCAATTTCAAAAAATGGTCGTTTTAGGCGTTTTTGCACTGTTTTAAAGCGATTTAAGTCACAATAGAAAAATTTTCCAAAAACTGACCACTTTTTGGCCAAATTTAGCTAACTTTTTGGGTCAAAAATTCTGGGGGGGGGGGGGGTAAAATTGGTCAAAAATTTGGGGGGGACACCCCCCCCCCCTCCCTCCCAAAGGAAACTATGTACCACACCCAACCTCAACCCAGAATTTGGACCTGTTATTTAAAAAATGGCCATAAATATATAAATCTTTTTTAGGCGCTTTGACACTGTTTTAAAGCAAATCTAAGATAAAATTTGATAAATACTTTGACAAAAGTAACTATTTTTCAAATTTAACTGTTGCCTGTTGGGTCTAAAAATGTCGGGGGGGGGGGGGCTCCTCGCTCGAGTGTCGGGGGGGGGGGCTCGCTCGGGTGTCGGGGGGGGGGGATGGTTGGGAGGGAGTAGCGGAGAGGGCTGGTCAAAAAACTGGGGCGAGGGGAGGGGAACGAATCTTATTAAATTTTTTGGTTGGTAGCCGTAGCACCGGCCAGCTGCACAGCCTACCCTAAAAAAGCTAGGGTCGCCCAAATTTTACGTATTGTTGGAAACCTCCATAACTTTGGCCCCCCCCCCCAAATGCGTGACCAAACGATTGAATAGCACCAATCGTTTGGTCACGTTTGATCACGTTTGTTCCACGATAAAGTGTTGTTTGTTCCGGGTTGAGTAAAAAGAAATTTTCAAATAACTGCACCTATGAGCTAACTTCATGCCAGCCCCCCCCCCAATTTAATGTTTTGAAAATCTGTTTACGTAGTTATAAAGCTTACGTTTGATCAAATCAGGGGCGCAGCCAGGGGGCATGCGGGGCATGCGGCCGCATGCCCCGTCAGGATTCGGATGTGAAAAAGTTTTTACAAAGTAAAGCAAGAAGAAAAGCAAAAATTTTGCGCCGTCTGCGCAAATTAAATTTGAATTTAAACTGCAGAAATTAATCAAAATTCATTATTTTTAAAAATTTCCTAAGCTTATAATTACCGCACAGGGGGGGGGGCCGCCCCCCCCCTTCGCGATTTGAAAGTAGGAAAAATTAAGGAGAGAAAGAGGAAAAGGGCAAAAAACCAAAAAATTTCGCTCCGTCGGCGTCAATATTCTACTTTTTAAACGCATATTTATTGCATTTGTGAAGACAAAGCTTGAAATGAATCCGATTTTTCGGAGAAAAATACCATTTTTGCGTAAAAATGTCAATTTTAAAAAATTTGTTCAGTTCTTCAGTATAAATAGATTTAAAGATCCGAAGACCGATTTTGATGCAAAAACAAAAAATTTCTTCAACTTCTGGGGGGCAGCCCCAGCTGGAAAAATTTTACCGCCCCCCCGTCACGAAATCCTGGATCCGCCATTGCTACCGCGTGTTAAACACCTAAACAAAACAACAGGATCTTCAAAAAGCTTCTTTGAAAGGGATTTTGCAAAACAGTTTTGGCTGGAATTTTAGATGAAGTTTCCGTAAGGTGGTGATTCGTTCTGGGCAGGTATCGTTGGTCGGCAGCTCAAATCACGATGAAATTTGCGTTAACGGATATCCGGATGATGATATCCGGATATCCGATTATCCGCCTATTCCAAACTTAACTTCAAGAAAATTTTTCGATTTTGCAGTTAAGTTTTAAATTTTTTGGCAGGCTGTGAATGTGAACTTTTCATTGTTTTGACTGAAATGTACACGGATGTCCGGATATTTTTCTCAAATCGGATATTATCCGGATATAAAAATTATCCGGATATCCAAGCCTATCACTAATAATTGCTTAAGATTCTTGCCATAAAGATGTGAATTATGCTGGCAATTACCTAAACTGAAAAAACCGCAGCAAGCTCGAGACTGCTAAAATTAGTGTTGGCGAGCGTTGCAGGCTCGAACAATTTGATAAGAATGATGCAGACATGGCCTGCAGGCACAAAATATTTTTAGTTTATTACACTAAAAACTTGCAGTTTTTAGTACACTTTCAGCATGTTTGCTGTCGCCCAAATGTGTCGAAAAAGTTTGCGAGGTCAAATTTTCAAACGTTTCTCAATTTTTAGCTAATTTATAGACTTTGTATTACCGCATTTTAGCTTTTAGGATGAATATTTATGTATATTTGTACCTTGATCTTGCTTGGCCTTCCCCTATTTTTGGTGCATCCCCCACTTCCTCCCGTGTAGAGGAGCGAAGCTCTCCACTTTCAAAATCCTAAACAAATATCCGAAAAGAGCTCAATCTTTTATTATCTCCCCAAACAATCCAGAGGGGTCAAACGAAAATGGGACGTTCCAACCAACCCCCCCCCTTGGATATCGCCTATGTCCGCATGCCCCGTCACAAAGTCTTGGCTGCGCCACTGGATCACATATAGATTTCGTTTGGTCACAAGTATTTCAGAAGGAAACGTGAGAAATTAATTTTTGAATTTCAGTATTTTCTCAGTGGAAAATGGCTTTGCAGATACGAATGGACTGGGGTGGGGTCGGGGTATAGCCATGGGGGGGAAAACCCACTTTTTCGGATTTTGGCTGGAACTTTTTTGTTATAAGGGCTAGCTGAGAACTCTATATACCATCGTACTTGGCGTACTTAGAACTTTGTTTTAAGCCCATTTGCACTTCTCTAGGTTGTACCGTTAGGCCGGTATAATGCAAAAAGTAGCGGGGGAAAAAACCCAATGGGGGAAAAACCCAAATGGGGGGAAAATAAACCCACCCCTCACAGGTCCTAAAAATTGTCGTAGCGCGATTCTGACACTTCCTGTGTAAAATTCAACTCTTTTTTAGTTAGTATGAGTCAAAAAACCCGACCTAGGTAGCTTTTTTGAGATCTCATGTGCCATTGAAAATGCAGCATCAAATGGACAGGTTTCATAAAGTTTAACACATAAACATAGGGCAAGTTTTTGAAAAATGCTAAAAACGATGTAATTTGATAAAACTTATTATTCTAACGTGTAGAGAATGGTTTTTTACGTACAATTGGCTATTAAAAGTCACAATTAGACCTCTGCTGGGTCCTCCAGCAGCGAAATTGCACTTTTAGGGTTTTATGCCTCTAGCTACCCAAGTATTCAAAATTGTTCAAATCTGACAGCATAGGGTGACGCAGCCTCCTCGATAATATCGTACTACAGTCCCGAATTGTTTCCCAGTTGAGCTGGTAAAAAATTTTTCAAAAAAATTTGGGTGGGTTTTTTCCCCCCAAAGTGGGTTTTTTCCCCGCCACGTTTGGCAATGTGCCAGTCTAACGGTGCATCGGATCGGTCTAATTTTTGCTGTGTGCAAAGAGGAAGACTTGCCATCATTGCAGATATTTGCAAAACTTTTCTAGCCCAACCCAGTCAAAAGTTACAACGGTCCAAACTTTTGCCAAATTTTTGGAAGGTTGGACCAAAAAGTAGGTATCATTTTCAAAATGTCATAAAATGAGCAAGAGTGAACCAAATGACCTGATCTTTGCACACATAGGTTAGAAAGAGTCGCGCTTTCTGCTGGTATGTTTTGGAGCTCCTAGCTCCAACCCGTGACCCAGGAGCCGGGTGGGTTTTTTCCCCCAAAAAGGGGGTGGGTTTTTTTCACCCCATGGCTATATATACATGAATGTGCATTGGGGTTCGGGGGAGGACCCCCTCCCCCCAAATGGGGGGGGGGGTAGGTAGCCAACCCCCTCCTAAATTTTTCCAGCCCATCCCCCCCAAATCGGCCGACGCACCCCCCCAAGCTTGGTTTCACCGGAAATTTTGGTTGGGGGAGGGTAAACCTTGAAAATTTGGCGGTCGACTCTCGAAATGGTAGGAGTGGACCCCATCACATTTCGAAGGTCTACCACCAAATTTCCAAAGTTTGCCTCCCCCCAAAAAAAATTTCCGCTAAAAACTAATGAATGATTAAGGTAGCTTTGGGCAGTCCAAAACGACAATTTTTGCCCCCCCCCCCATCCACAATAGTGGATTTAAACTCGAAAATTAGATTGCCAACAGTCCTTTTTTGTGTTTACCTTCTATTTGTTTGTGTTTCAGGTTGGACCATCGGAGTTCGTTAGTATTTAATGTAATTCATCAACTATATCACGTAGCATGCACGGTTGTTTTCTAAAACTGCAAAAGTACAACTCGTACTTTTGATTTTCAAAAATGCAGTTTTAGAAAATTCTATTTGCATGGGCTACGCACATATATATATATATATATATATATATATATATATATATATATATATATATATATATATATATACGTACAATCAAGAGTACAACAATTCGCAAATATACGTAATTGAGGTTGTGGTGATTACACTATTAATGGAAATACATGCATAATGGATGGATCCTGGAATCTCGATTGAATGGGTATGTAATGTATCTTTTTATTATATATATAGTACTAGTTCTATAAATTTGCAAAAGCCGCAAGTTGCAGAAACGAAATTTTTTGAGACTTCGGAATTTTCGAAAATTTTGGTCCGTCCAAGTGCCAAAATTTGGCTAACTTTGCCTGGCCACCCTGCCTGAACTAATGGGAAGACCTAGGCTATAACGGATTATATGCATAGGTGTAACGGAGATTTGGGGTGGGGGAGGCTCCCCCCCCAACATTTTCTGGGGGGGCCCCCTCCGGCGACCCCCCCAACCCCCCAGGACCCCCCCAACCCTCCCCCAAAAAAATTTTTCATGCCAAAAATCGCATTTTCAGACGTTTCTTATGATGAAAAACATCAAACCATAAAGTAATTTTAACATTAGACAGTGGTTTTAAACTCAAAAACTTGATTGCCAACATGTTTCCAAGTCCAAAATAAGGTGAATATTGAGTCATAAGATCCATAATACAGTTAAAAACGTGTATTTCTCATAATAATAATCAGTTTAAGCCAAAAATTTAGACATTTTTGAAAATTTTTTCAAAATTTACCCTAAAAATACCCAATTTTTGGCCATTTTTCGCGGGGGGGCCCGACAACCCCCCCCCCCCCCAGTTGGGGGGGGGGACGTCCCCCCCCAAAAAGTTTTGGGGGAGGGTTGAAAAAAGGCTTGGGGGGGGCTACACCCCCCACCCCCCCCCCCCCCCCACCTTACACCTATGATTATATGTACGTGTAGCCTACGAGTAAGTGTTGCCCTTCACGATGATAATATGCCATACTGCTCTGACCCCTCTGCCTTAAAATGGGTCTAGTTTGGATCTAAATACAAGAAAAACGCGTTTTCTAACACTTCTAAAACAGGATGCTTAAACTGCCGACAATAAACAATTTTTAAAAATTTCCAAAATTTGCCTATGTTTACGTGTTAAACATACAAAAATTTTCAAAATTCAATTTTTTCTGAAATTTTTCAAAAATGTTGGTATTTTTCAATGTATATAGACCTACTAAAAACAACCCTCTCTTTCGAATGGCACCGCCGATGGGGTTTTCCCCGAATTGGGTTTTTTCCCGACAAGGAAAACTTTAATTTCTTCACAACGGCAGAGTCTGGAGAGACAAACTATATATACATAGATCATTCGAAACCTTAGGGCAAACCCTAATTAAATATAGTATCAAAGCTGTGCTTGCCCAAAGTTATCATGTATTCACGCGTTTGTATATTCAAAAATCGCTGTTGTCACTGTCACTGTATAACACACTAGAAAAACTACGTTTTAACCTTAAAATGGCAAAAACAGAACCTTGTTAGCATAGAAATAATAGTGCACGACAGTATTAATGAATTAATGAATTTTTATTGAAAATTGAAACAGGTAGGAGCATACGAGTATGAACCAAATAAAGAAAAAATTAAACTATGTATATAATAGAAATAAAGTTAAACTACATACTAAAATAGCATTTCTTCGATGAAATCCTTATAATAGTAAATGAAATTATAACTTGAATGTGTATTTATAAGTGCAACTAGACAATGTAACTAGCTGGCGGCTGGCGTAGCCCAAAAATACAAGGGAAAATGTAGAAATTCGCGCCGGAGGCGCGAAAAAGTTTTTAGAAAATTGTTGTTTTTACTTAAAACTCAATAAAATTTAACTGGGTTTTGGTCGAAAAATTTAGGCCAAATGGTCTCAACGGCCAAAATTCCTTAGGCCATCGACTCATAAATTTAGGCCATGGCCTAAGCTATGGCCTAAAAAACCTTGCGCTCACTACAACCTAATATGGCGAGTTTCTGGGCATTGATCATAATGTGTACGTATATATATATATACGTACACATATACAATTACAAACATCTAGTAACACTGCCATACATACCCAATGATTGAAGCATGGTTGATGTCTGATGATGATCACTGGAATTACTCAGGATAAGCCCAGTCCAATATATCAGATTTACAGCGGATTTAACTCATGCAAAGCAACTTTCTAAAACTGCAATATTTAGAAACCAGCACAAGTGTGCCGTTGCAGTTGCAGAAAATAACGCTGCATGATAGGAAATAAAATGGAACAACCAACAATGGTAAACCAGCCCAACTTATATTGAAATCTGGTTCCGTATGTACATGCGTACGTACAATAAACCTGAAACTCGAAAAACAAATAAAAATAAAACAAACAAACAAATAAAATAGGTTTTACGACCAAAATTTCCAAAAATTTTCCGGCTTCGCCGGAATTTTTCGCTTAAAACCACATTGCTAAGAAAAACGTCCGAAAAATGTGTTTTGGCTAAAACATCGCTGTTTTATGTTAAAAAATGGCAAAAATCGCCTAAAAATCGCTTTCAAAGGTACCCCCAAGAAAAATCGGTCTCACAAGGGGTTCCCAAATTTGCTTCCACAAGGGTCAGTGAAATTTGACCTCCCGTTCAGGTATGGCAAACATAGGTGAACCAGGCTACAGTTTACCCCCTGTGAGACCCCCCCACAGAGAGGCCAGACCCCCCACCCCCCCTACCCGGCCTCAACTACTCCCCCCCAAGCCGAGCTCAAACCCCCCTCCCCCTCTAAAACTGGGTCCAAACCATAGGTGTAAGGTGGGGGGGGTTTGCCCCCCCAAGCCTTTTTTCAACCCTCCCCCAAAACTTTTTGGGGGGGGACGTCCCCCCCCCCAACTGGGGGGGGGGGGGGGGGGGGTAGTCGCGCCGAAGGCGCGAAAAATGGCCAAAAATTGGGTATTTTTTGGGTAAATTTTGTAAAAATTTTCAAAAATGTCCACATTTTTGGCTTAAACTGTTTATTATTATGAGAAATACACGTTTTTAACTGTATTATGGATCTTATGACTCAATATTGTCTTTATTTTGGACTTGGAAACATGTTGGCAATCAAGTTTTTGAGTTTAAAACCACTGTCTAATGTTAAAATTACTTTATGGTTAGATGTTTTTTATTATTAGCAACGGCTGAAAATGCGATTTTTGGCATAAAAAATGAAAAATTTTTTTGGGGGGGGGTTGGGGGGGGGGGCGGGGGGGGGGGGGGGGGGGGCCCGCCAGAGGGGGCCCCCCAGAAAATGTTGGGGGGGGGGAGCCTCCCCCACCCCAAATCTCCGTTACACCTATGGTCCAAACCAAGTAAAAAATGCAAAATTTTTGAAAAATTTTTTTGCAATTTCTGATAATTTTTGAAAAAAACTTCGGAAAAATGGATTTAAATCAGCTATAAACAGCTAAGGATGGTTATTTATAGCAATTAAAAGGTAATATACGCAATTATAATTCACAATCTGGCCTAATTTAGGCATATTTCAGCACAAATTTGTCAATTTTCAAGCCCTCTTTTCGCATACGAAAACTATTGACAGAAGCTTTTGAGTACGTTTAATGTACTGTACATCCAAAAAGGAGCATTTTTAGCTAAAAAAACTTGGGTACAGTTTAGGGGGGGTCCCCCTCCCCCAAATTTTGGATTTTGGTGGGGTCCCCCGACATAGATGTGTTAGGGGGGGGGGGGTGGGGGGGACCCCCCACCAAAATGACAAATTTTGGTGACCCCCCCCCCAGATTTTCGGATTTGTGCTACCCCCCCCCAGATTTTTGGCCAAAAAGTGGTCAAAAATGGCCTAAAATCGAAAAATTAGGGGGGGTCCCCCACCCTCCGTCGGGAACCCCCCCCCCCAGATTTTTTGCCCAGCCACACCTATGTCCCCCGAGCCAAATTTGGACCTTCTACCCCCCCCCCGCCCCCAACCAAAACATGTGGTCCACTGAGAAAATACTGAAATTCAAAAATTAATTTCTCACGTTTCCTTCTGAAATATTTGTGACCAAACGAAATCTATATGTGATCAAACGTCAGCTTTATAATGACGTAAACAAATTTTCAAAACATTAAATTGGGGGGGCTAGCATGAAGTTAGCTCATAGGTGCAGTTATTTGAAAATTTCTTTTTACTCAACCCGGAACAAACGACACTTTATCGTGGAACAAACGTGATCAAACGTGACCAAACGATTGGTGCTATTCAATCGTTTGGTCACGCATTTGGGGGGGGCCAAAGTGATGGAGGGAAGGGACGGTTTTCAAAAATTCTAAAATTTTACTCAAAATGCTTTGAAATTGTTCAAATCATCTAAAAAGTGTTTTAGGGCGAACGAATGTATAATGGAAACATTGTTCTTGAGCCATTAGAAACTTTTAAAACAGAGTGGTAACTTCTATTGTAATTTGAAGAATGTTTGCCACCGCTCATCCGGAACCGACAGACTTGACCATAAAAAAAGAGGTCTGGCTGAAGTGGCGGATAACATCTGCGATGCTCACCATTTTTAAAAACCTTCAAATTTCTTTTTCTGAAACTGCTGCTGCAATAACTTATCTATGAGTTTTCGAAATTTTTTACACAATGCAAGCCATTCCAAATTTTTTGAATTATAAATTTTAGGTCAAGTTTTGTTTGGCTTTATGGTTTGGAGCGAACAGCGCTTCGGGGTGGGGGGATGGTTGCGTTAGCTACATATTATATGATGGTCCCCGTTTACGTGCGTACGTATATATACGTATATGTAGCTGTATGTACCTTGAGAAAAAGTTGGGGGAGGGGGTAGCCGATATTAGGGTGGTTGGGGTCAGCCGGTTTGAAGTGGGGTGGGGTCCGGAAAAATCGAATTGGGGGGGGGGGTTTAAAAATTTTTTCGGTCAAAAATTGAGAAAAAATTTGCGTATTCGCTGAAAAAACGTTATTTCCAACTAAAAATCAACAATATTTCTTCATTTTTGCTCATTTAGTCAAACATTTCCAAAAAATTTCGAATTTTTACAAATTTTGAAGCAAAATTTTCAAAATTTTGAGGGTGGGGTCTGGAAAATTTGGGTGGGTTGGGTCTGGGATTTGGCCATTTGGAGGTGGGGTCTGCCTCCAAAATTTGGAGGGTGGGGTCGGCACTTTTCCATTTGGGGGGGAGGGCCCCCAAGCCCCCCCCCCCCGCATTAAACAATGTTTCCATTTTTTGGCCATTTTTCGAAATTTCTGTGGTCAGAATGCTGGGGGAGGGGGAGGGTATTGATGTGTTGGGGCCTGGGGGTGTGGCCGCCAAACCAGAGTTTTGGCCGAAAAGTGGCCAAAAATGGCAGAAAATCGAAAATTTAGTGGTTTTGGGCAATTTTCGGCGACCCCTGCC
>JASAND010022038.1:0-11684 GCA_030248195.1 Trissonchulus latispiculum
GGAGTCGGCACTGGAATTTGAGACTGGGGGGAGGCATATTCAGAGGAATTTTCCTGTGGGACTGAGCCACCCACTGGCTGATTCAAAGGGACTGACTGCGTGTAGATCGCTCCAGTATATCCCAGCGGAATCAGATGCGTATCATGCGTACCCGTTACCGCGCCAGACAATCCCTGATAATTTCCTTGGGGGTCCCCCAAATTTTGGGCGGGACTCAAGACCCTCTGATAGGCGCTGTCAATAAATCGCTCGTTGGAGGACTGGGAGGTGGCGTTCGCCACAGGCTGACCATAAGGGACCGCCAAATTTTGTTCTCCCCCCGTACCAGCCTGCACAACCGTATCATCTGAGGGAGAGGCAAAGCCCCCTCCCCCCTCAGGAAGAGCCCTCCCTGCTGGAAAGTCTGACTGACAAGTATCTGCCGATAACGGGGCCGGTAACGCAAAACGAGAAACAATTTGAGACCCTACTGCTTGAACAGAAGTTTCTGCAGAATTTTCGTTCGAAATCGTCCCTACTGTACGGACCCGAGTTTCCGACGGGACCGACACACCATAACGCGAAACTAGATGGGGACCTGCCCCCTCAACGTCCTGAACAGTCGTTTCACGCACAATTCTGAGAGTTGAAGGATCAACACCTGCCCACTGAGCCTGAACCTCCGCTGCGAGGTCTTCTGAAATTTGGGGGGGAGGGACTGCACTTGTGGGGGGAGCTACCCCCCCCAGCCGGCATGGGTGACTGCTCTGTGATTGCGACCATAGGCCCCCCAAAAGCTTGATGCAACATAGCAGCATACCCCCCGTACCTACAGACTGAATATTTGAATTTGGGGCCACCCCCGGTGAGGGCTGACCCAACTGAGCCGAGTAGTGGGAATCGGGAGACTTCCCCCGGCCCACCCCCGAACTATATGAATTTTGTACAGCTACAACAGCGGAACTGGGTGTTGGGGCCACTGGGGAGGGACGAGGCAAGCCCCGACCCAACCCAGATAACGTTGGACGCGGTGTCCCCCCACCCCCCAAACTCGTAGTTGGTTGGGGGAGAGTCCCCCCAACCCCCAAACTGCTGGGGCCAGCGGCAGACTGAGACATAATGAAATTGTCGTCAACTTCAGGTGCCTGAAAAGCAGGCAAATTATTAAAAAGGGAAACTTTATCTGCTAACAATTTGGATCTGGCACGAGTATGAGGAGGCGAAAAGATAGGCATTTACCGCATCTCACGGTCGCCAATTTTGTAAAAAGAAATTTACTGTCTGTGCTGGTACTTCATGACTAATAAAGGAGACTTGACTAACTAGTTGCAGGTTCACAATCGGTAGTGTATGCCTACCGCTCCTCCTCGTGCCTATCTGATAAAAACCTAATTAAACTAGCAGAAATTCACACGATACTTTAATCTTGAAATTTACACTAAATTACAGAACAACATTTTCCATGGAAACGTACAAAATCAACTTCAACAAATATTCAAATTCAACTAACAAAAGTGTACCAGAAACGACACGAAAGTCTCAGCTGCCACAATAAAAAGTTGAACCCACGCACCCAACTGACTACAGCTAACACCCAACCAAGACTACCCAACTCTAGCTTTCGAACAAGTGACTCCATCTTTATAAACTACCGAAGTAGCTAAGTTTTGAATTTAGTATCATCATTCCTAAGATAATTTACGAAATTAGCCTTGTTTCTAACAAATATTTCACACAAGCTTAACAAAAAAATCACCCGAAATTTTAACAAAAACAAATCACCCCACTCTGGCTCATAGGAAAGTCGCAGAGACCCAAATTTTTGCATGGTGATAGCCACACATCTCGACATTACAGCCTGTGAGTTTGAGCCCCTAGGCCCTCTCTATGCGTTCAGGGCAGGCTTTTAAGTGAGGGTACCTAAAAGTGACCTCGAAAACGTTCATGACCGAAGTTCGAATTTCGGCTGCTATTTACTAAGGGAAACCCTAGGTAACCCATATTGTGCATGTGACATGTCCTGACTGTGGGCTATCGATACATATATAGAAGTTCCCAGTCGGACCTCTGAGCCGTCCTGGGGTGGGTGATTTCTTTTGTTAAAATTTTAACAAATAAAAAATTATTTTTATGTTTCGTTACTGATGTCAGAACAGCAGCTAGAGCAAAACTAACGTCAAAATCGAGCTCAGCTACCTCGAAAACCCTTATATACGTTGTTTTTGAGGTTGTTCGAAGTTCTGAGTTTCTCTGCCAAAATGCCTGGAAATAGGTTCTAATCACTCACAAACACGAAAAAACAACGTTTTAGCCTTTAAAACGGCACTTTAGAGCCACCAAAGTTCATACTGGACGCTGTCGGGGGCCATCAGTGACCACTAAGACTTCGGCGGGGTCAGTTGCCTTAGTTGGAGCACTAGGTTAGTGGTTTGGGGTTCTAAATACGTTATTTAGTGCGCTCTATCCAAAACTGATGAGAAAAAGTTGCTAGCTGCTCTCTGGGATCCGATCCGCCACTGATTTTTTGTTAACGGGTGATTTTTTTGTTAAACCTTTAACCAAAAAATCACACATTTTCGTCTACTGCTACTTACTGGTAGGTCGTAGAGCAACGAAACTGGGGTGGTTTTAAAGCTTAGCCCAAGACCTATCCATGGCTCCTCAAAGTAATCGATTTGGTTTAGTTTTGCGAAAGTTCCAGCCAAAAAACCGAATTTTGATTTTTTGTTAAGCTTGCTATAATCCGAATGTGAATAAAGAAACAGGATTAGCTTAGAATTTTAATCCTAGGTGCATTAAAGAAATAGGATTAAATTTAATCCATTTAACTCGTTTAACTCGCTGGATTAAATTTTAATCCGTTTAATCCGATGTGCTATTTCTTTAATGCGGATTAATTTTAATCTAATCCGTTTAATCTTTAAAGAAATAGGGCCTAAGTGTGCTGTTCAATGATATAACCTGAGACGGGTGAAAGCACAGCATTGAGTTCGCGCTGTCCTCCCGGTCTTTCCTCAGAATCAGCATATCAACGTCATTCTCCAGAACCCGCAAGAAGGCAGTGTGTTGTTTTGTGTTGTTAATTTTTATTGCTGTATTTGAAGACAATGTAGCCTCAAAGTTGGCCTCAAAGGCAAATTAAAACCAAGACATCTAATGGGTCTATCACGATAGCAATGGAACACAATGTTTCGGAATTAATAAATCACGCAGGTCAGGCCCGCGTGATTCCTTAACTCCGCCGGCCAGACAGTAACAATTAATCTTTATTGCTATGTTTAAGGTGTAATTTTGTTACACATTGTACTGTCTGACCTGCTTGATTTATTAATTCTGCTACATTGTATTTCATTACTATCATAATAGGCCCATAAGTTAAATAACAACTTGATATATAAGATTTAAGAATTACTTTTTACTAATAAGAAGAATTTTTGTTAAATTTAACGATATTATCTTACAGTCAATAACTGTTAGCCATGCAATTTATTCCCGATCTTATGCAAAAAAATCCGAAATAACAAGTAGAACTTTGCTGTTTGTGTCTACAATTCTAAGACGTTTCTCCAATTGTTTACATTGTTTATTGTTTAGTGCAATTGTTTATATGCAAATGCTTTGAAGCCAAGGTTCCGAAAGCAAGAGCATCGTTCATTTTACTTACTGACAAAAATAGAATAATAACCGCCTGTATAAGTTTTCGATTTTGCTGTTTGCGCCTCATTTCTAATCCAATATCTAAGCAACAGTGATAATGTTAGAGCTCAACAACTTTTAATGCTTTCGTTGGGAACGTCGTTCATTTTGACTCCCCTGTTCATTTTAATCCAAGATTATCGGATTTCCTATCACCTCGCAGCTGAGATTAAAAGTTGATAACGCTGAAAAATCACTTAGTTGAATTAAACACCACCTTTAAAAGACTGCATATAGTTCTACAGTAATCAGTTGCTTGTGATATGGCTTAGCTGCTGATAGAGAGCCACCTTCTTAAATTTTCATTAGCTGTTACTGCTTTCCCTCTAGACTGAGTATATACAGACTACGTTATTTTGTTCCGGCTGAACTTTCTGATGTCGAAGGAACACGAGTGATAAGCAATGAAGTATTATATTATACAATTTGTAGCTCTGCTAGTGATAGCTGAGGCTAAAAATGAAATACTTTTGAACGGAATTGGCTCCAATTTTCCTTTAAATGTCTACAAGGATTGGTCCATTATTTATGGTGCTGAGCGATCTTCAAGAAGGGCCATACAGTACTGGTACAATGCAACTGGGTCCGGCCTGGGAGAGTGTGTCATAAATGGAACATGCGATGACCCTCACGGTCCGTATTTGTATGCTGGTTCAGATGAGCTGAAAAATAAAGATTTCTACGCCAACGATCCTCATATGAAAATGTTTCCTGTACTTGGAGGGTAATATATATGTATTAATGGCTATGTGTTTATGTGTGTGTGAGCAGAAAAGCGGGGTCTGGAGGATGTGCTCCAACCTACAAATAGATCTTACCCCTCCCTTCCCAATTCGGTTTAACCGGCTTTTGGACAAACATGACGACCATTCACCCTTCCTTCAGACCTGGAGCTCCCCAGTATTTTTCCTTCTGCACATGTCTAGACCAGACCCCGTTTTTTATATCCACCCTACCATCTAATCTCACGTCCATTGCATGTCTCATAAATGAAGCTAATGTCTAAATACCAAAAGAATGCCAATTAAACAATAGGCATCATTACAGCTGCAGCGACAAGCGCAAACATTGCTGAAAATTACTACGCTGCTGTAGTTATCGTTGTTTCAGCAGGCGATTTTAGTATCAGTTTCAGCTTCAATTTAGTGATTGATCTACGATATTTTCCCTTTCAGTTACCGCAGTCAGTGAACAAAGAAGTTTCAATTTCAGTTTAAGTTTTAGTCGGGAAAACAAATAATTTCAGTTTCGGTTGTAGTTTCAGGCGGGGTTTCAGTTTGAGTTTTTGAGAAAGACGTAAATTATCTGTTTTATTAATTATTTTGGTAAATTATTATCTAAAATCGTAAATAGTAAATAATCTGGTATGTATTTTTATTTATCTCTTTTCATTCGAATTTATCCAAATTCGAAAAGACTTGTCAGGTAATTCTAATGCAAGTTCTGTGGTTTTTGACATATGCATTATATTCTGCAACCGTACTTGCTGTTACATTGTTTCAGGGCACTGGTAATTGTTTATAACCTACAAGGAGTCGACCTCAAGCTGGAAATTGGCAATCTGGTCGACATATATTCAGGTCGAATTAGGTATTGGAATGACAGCCGACTACAGAAGGGCAATCAGTACATCTTACCCAGTGAACCAATATACGCTATTGCCAGAAGCGAGGAAGTTGGCACTACGGAAGTGCTAACACAAGCCTTTTCAAGAAATTCCGAATTCTGGAGGGACAATTACGGAGTTTTTGCTGACAGCGGCCACCATACCAATGGTAGTTCCAACTTCGCCCCAGGCGCAATCCACTACTACTCAAAGGGAAACATCGGAGTCGTAGGTCTGATCAGTTCTATTCCAAACTCCATAGGGTACGTATCCTATGATCACGCCGTTGAATACTACCTACAAGTTGCGTCCCTCTACAATGATAGGGGCCATCTTATCACAAAAGATCTGATACTGCCTGGAGTTAAAGATGCCATCGAGTTCACAGCGGATAAGTTGGCCAGTGGTTTGGCCTTTGCTCTGGGCGACGTTCAATCTCTATACGCCTATCCACTTTCAATGTACACATACATGATAGTTAACATTTCCACTTCGCCAGGAATCAGCTGCGAGAGAATGACGGAATTTGTGCGATACGTAGATTGGTTCCTGACCACGCCTAAGGCACACGAGGTGGCTGATCAGTACTACTTCATACCGGTCAGCGATCTGACCGTAGATCGAATAAGGACCCGGGTTCTCAATAAAATAGTTTGCGATAATCAATTCCTATATCCGATAGTTATGGATCAACTGGCTGCTGAGGCGGACGAAGCTAAATTTATCCAACGTCTGGTGACTTGGGTAATCATGGCAACAGTGGCTAGCGTTCTGCTGATGATCGGTACATTTTTCCTGTACCATTATAGTCATGCCCGCAGCCGGATGAAATCCAAGAGCTGGCTGCTGAATCCTGGAGATCTGGTGATTGACAGGGACAAGGAACAGTTGGGAAGTATTGTGAGTATGAGCAGTTGGCCGAAATCTGGCTCGGACGGGCCCTCCTTTCACGGATATCGGGCTCAGCGAGGCAGTTATCTCGGAAATCCGGTGGCGATTTTTCGATGTCGGGTGGCGGAACACAATCCGCACAGCTACAACATATCTGCCAGTCGAAGGTTGCACGAAATGATCGAAACGTTCAGTCACGATAATTTGATGAAGTTTGTCGGACTGGTGAAATTCAGTGATGAGCCGCTGGGATTTGCTTATTCCTACAGCAATTATCGCGGTATGTTGCACGCTATCATATCACGAAATAGATACCAGGTTGGCTGGGATGTTCGGATGGTTTTGGCAATAGACGTGGCTCATGGCATGCAGTATCTTCATCAGAAGAATATCACTCACGGAGCCATGAATTCGACATCCTGCTATCTAGATTCTAATTGGGCAATCCGAATAGGAGATTGGGCACAAGGGGAAATAGTTTCTCTGGTGGACGGTAGAACCAAATGGGCCCGACTGCTTCGAGACAAATATCTAAAAGACTTCATAGCCGGGAATGCGACGCTCTCCACAAAGATGCTACTACAGTATACCGATCCTCTACTCCTGCGGGATAGCCACGATGAAACGAAGCTGGCACAGCACCACGATATCTACAGTTTCGGGATGCTAATCACAGAGCTAACCAAAGGAAGTGAGCCCTACTCCGGTATTGATCATGCCGGTTTCATTGATATCCTAAAACGCCTCAGTGGCAGCCCGTCGGTCTACATCGCTCCTGATCTGCCGGTCACCGTTAGACCACTGGTAGAGAAATGTCTCCTATCCAATTTCCTCAGTCGACCCTCGTTTGCTGATATCATTGCAAGCATGAAAGATATGTCCAGAAATCTAAATAAGGGCGTCGTTGGTATCCTCATGGAATCAATGGAAGCATACATGGACCAGTTGGAGGAAAAGGTTTAAAATTTCTTCAATATTGATTCTAAAACAGAAAATACAGAGACCGTCTTCGAACCAACTGCTTCTCAGAAGCGTAGTAGCTGAGATACCGAGTACGATGATACCATTGATAACATGAAATTTTAATTTTTAAATTTTATTAAAATTTTATTTAAACTTAAAAAATTTTAAAATACTTTTTATGTAATCAATCAATTTTCTGCTTCTCTAGATACGCGAGCGCACGGCAGATTTGCAAGTTATGACAGACAAAACGGAAAAGTTGTTGCACAGTATGCTGCCTAAGGATATCGCCATGAAGCTGGAAGATGGGAAACCGGTGGAACCGCAGTTCTATGATGAAGTTTCAATTTATTTTTCTGATATCGTTGGTAAGAAAGTAATTAACCGCTGTTTTTGAGGACTGTCAAATTTCAAAGGCTAGAAACTAGAAACTAGAAACAAACTACAACCAGCATTCCACAGGGATCGAATAATTTGGTATCAATTTATCTACAATAGTAACATGAATTCTTGCAGGAAAAACTTTTGGGAAACGTCTGTATATTATTAAGGGCTCACTTGTGGGATACGTTTGCTTTAGGATTCACAAAATTATGTGCGGCTGCAACTCCACTCCAGGTGGTGACTTTCCTTAACGATTTATATTCTCAGTTTGATGAAGTTGCTGATCGATATGACGTATACAAAGTGGAAACCATTGGTTTGTAAAACCTGTATAATAAAACTAAAGGAATAATTGTCGTATTCACTTCTACTCTTCGCAATCGCAGCTAAGTTAACAGATTACAGAATTGATATTTATTCCAAAGTTATCTTTATTTGCCTTTATGCTTTGCGAAAATTCATCTCTCGAGGTTAGCAGAATCTAAGACCTTAATTATTAACAGGAAGGGATGCAAAAAGGTATATGTAATTTTTATGTATATATAATTTTTAGGTGATGCGTACTTGGTAGTCAGCGGTCTACCGGAAAGAAACGGTCACAACCATGCACGTGAAATAGCCGCAGTCGCATTACAAATGCTGGAAGTCATTCGAAATTTTAAGTTATCCTATTCCACAAAACCTGTAAGACTTCGAATTGGACTTCATGCCGGTCCTTGCATGGCCGGCGTTGTTGGACTCAAAATGCCTCGCTATTGCTTGTTTGGAGAAACAGGTGTGTTTGATGTTTATTTCTGCTAAAAACATAAATTCATCATAGGCTAGCTTTAAACTAATCTTTAAATGCCTTATTTTTATTTAACTTTGCTATCAACCAAGAAAGGCTTAAGAATTTCATAAGCATTAATGTTCTCTTCTAATTTCAGTTAATACAGCAGCGCTGATGGAGTCAACTTGTATACCGATGAAAGTCCACATGTCTGGCGATTTTGTGCGATATCTAAATTACTTTCCGGAATATGAATACACTACAAGGGAAGACTCAGCAGGGAAGGTAAACATCATAATTTTGTTTAATTTTCAACTTCAAAACAAGAATAATAACACAATATATGAACTATACAGCAAAACAAATTAATGTAATGTACTACCGAATTCATATATGCATCCCTGGAGAGCTATAATGATGCACGTAATTACACTCAGTACCTACTTAAAACACGAAACCGTCATCTAGTAGGAGTCAATTTGAAAGACTTTCACTGAATTAGATCGGTTCATTATAACAAGTGTAACATTAGAAAATAGTAAGTAAGAACTATCCGAATGTCTGAAGGTGCTTGGTTGGCATGGCATTAAAATTTCGGTTTGGAGACTTAAAAATTTAATAACTTCAAGGATTCATAACTTTTTATCAACAACGATGATTTTGACAAAATGCGGAAATGAGTCGAGCCATATTATTATTAAACACATATTATTATTATTATTTATGATATTATTACTCATACATTATATGAATAATATTATGCAGAAAGAATTGTCTTGTGTACTAAAAACCTTGCGTAATTTAAAATATCACCTATTGTATTTTTATAGATAAAGACCGGCATGGTTACTTACTTTCTTAAAGATCCAAAATGTACTGAGGTCCAAGATTTGGAATTTTCAAGAGATAAAGAGCATATTGTAGCTGAAGTTCTTTAACATTATTTAATTTAGTATTAACGTTTTATCGTTGTTTTCAGCACTGTCTTATTAGGTACTAGTCTTCACATCAGCAAAGTAAAACACAATTTTGCTTATCGAGTTCAAATGTAGGAAAAGTTGTTTATGAAAAGTAATTTGTTCTCAGGTCAGATAATCAGGATTGAGTTTTCTGACTAAATTCGGATGCTATCAGGCGTAGCCTGGGCCAGTTTTCGGAGGAGGGCAGTGGTCGCAGCCACCGGGTTTTCCAGGAGGCCCAGGTGGTCCCTGGTCCCCAGGAGGTCCTGGCACACCATCTCTTCCTGCTTCACCTCCTTCACCCAATGGCCCTGGAGGGCCAGGTGGTCCCGCTTTTCCGTCAACTCCGGCAGGACCGGGTGGGCCTTGTGGGCCAGGAGGTCCCGGTGGCCCAGGTGGTCCGGGAGGAGCGTCGTTCAGAATTTCCCCGGGATCTCCTGGTGGTCCTTTGGCTCCGGCTTGTCCAGTTTCCCCTGTCTCGCCGATGGAACCCTGGGGTCCCTGTCTACCAGGAATGCCAGGATTTCCAGCAGAACCTGAATCACCCTGTGGCCCAGGAAGTCCTTTCAAACCTGGTGAGCCTACTGGGCCTGGTGGACCAGGAGGACATCTCTGACAGGGTGATCTTGGTGCCGACGGCGGGGCAAGATTACCGTCTCGACCTGGAGCTCCTGGTCTGCCAGGAACACCAGCTTTTCCAGGATTACCATCAGGTCCAGGTGATCCTGGCGGGCCTGGTAGGCCGATTTTACACTGGCAACCTGCAATAAATAAAGCATACATAGTTTATAGACAGTTTCACTACTCCTTATAATTAAAATTATATACCCCATACGTAAGTGAATTATGAAAAGAAAGTTGAATATAGAACAAATACAATTGTGGGGATTACCTCCACAGGATCCACCTCCACTGTTTCCTAGCCACGATGAATCACTCCAAACATCTTCACGAGTGTGTCTGACCTTCTCATCAGTTCTACTTTGAAGCTGGACAACTTCCCTCCACATATCACGGGAACGAGTCTAAATGAAAAAACATGTAAGTAAAAAGAAACCAATGAATAAGTTTGGCCAAAACATGCAGAAAGCGAAATAGTACTCCTCGCTTTCAAGGTGTACATTTTTTCTTGTTATGCTATATATGCTAAATTTGAAAACCGATGCATCGGCAGTTTGTTTTCTTTGTCATTTCAAATTAGAAGGACTTAGGTATATCAAGAAAATGAGGTAAACGCGGGTCAACAGTCGGATCCACGAAGGATACAAGGCATTAATCATAAGGAAATGATGAAAAACGCCTGCCTGACGTCACTAAGGCAAAAAACCTGTGTCCGAACAGGAGAGAGCCAATGGGCGCTGTGAGCGCTCTTAACTAGATATTTTGAGATTAACTTACCCAAGACCCTATGTGTCCCCACGGGGATGCCCCATGGGGATTTCTATAGGGATTTTCGTGGGGATCCCCATGAAAGACAAATTATGTGCCAAAACTGGTAGCATATCAATTTACCTTACAAAAGTCAAGATCGTTCTGCATCAATGAGTGCATGGTTTGGACATAGTTGTACAGTATTGGCAAGGTTACGATACAGGCCATGCAAGCTACAGTACTGGAAACGACACCACAGAACGCCACAATCTTGATGGAATACTTCGCCTTCCTTTCCACAGACACATTTGATTCCCGAAAACGAGCGTACTCCATGCTGAAGTGAATTGTAGCTAGCGAAAACATAACAATAATAACAATGTGAGACTTGAAATCTCAGTACCACCAACCGCAGAAAACAGTTTCAAAGCTGTCTTAGATGAAGTAAAATTTCTGCACAAAAGAAAGCTACTACTGTGTGATGTGCACAATTCATAATTGTAGTACAAGTGAAGCAAATTTGTAATCATCAATGTATAAATTATGTCTATTTTATCTTAATTAAATCTCTGGACGGCCAGTTGCCTTGACGAGATTCTAAAAGTTTGTCACTTTCGTTGATTTTTAGAATATACAGAAAAGCAAAAGCTTTTAACCGTTAATTCTCATAGCGGCTATTGCTTGTTGCTTATTGCTATCGTAATCAAGATTCCAAACTAGAGACTCAAACTGTTCGAATTATTAGGTTACTTGAATCTACGGCAATACTATGGCTAAAAGGCAGACGCAAACTTGTATGTAGCTTTCCCAAAACTTAAACGATTTAGTTCAAATTTGGTATGGATGCTGAATACATTCCAGCATTTCATTTCGACCTGCAGCTAAATTTTAACATTTTTGAAATTTTAAATTTTTAAATTTTCCTTAGGGGAACCCGGGTGAACGAAAATATTTTTATCGCCAATTTTACTAAAAGGTTGCATACACAAGTTTTCTGGGTCGCTGAAAATGACCTTTCAACCCAGCTTTTCGTTATCCAGGTACAAGCTTAAACGTTAAGCTTATT
>JASAND010022039.1:0-54755 GCA_030248195.1 Trissonchulus latispiculum
TCTCCGCTGGAAGCGCGTCAGTTGCTACTGGAATCAGTCTGTCAGTCGCTCTAGTTGGGAAGTCTCAGTGCAGCTCGTTGCCAGTGTATCCTGTGTTTATCCTGTTCTGTGGTCTAGTAGTCAGAGGATCCGGAAGTAGATCCTATTGCGTCCTGTTCTCTCAGCCTGCCCGTTGGAATTATCTGATTAGGTACTTGTTGGATGCGTTTTGGTGCAGTCTGAGGCGTAGCGTATAGCGGAGACGAAGAGAGAGCTACCTGTTTCACTGTTGGGTCACCTTTCTGAAACCAAAACATCTCGGTCTACGTTTGAACTCTAAAAAGAATCATGCTCAGTGAAAGCGGTACAGCTTATATCCTGATCCTCACCACTGAAGCCTCTCTTTGAACTTATTGACAATCTAGTCCAATATCTTGTATTAATTTTGAGATAATTATCTGAGGAAGCCGATCCGACCTTTCCGACAATAACCGACACTCTTCCCACCTGTAACTGTCATTATCCATTTCAGAGACCGGAACTCTTCTCGAAATTCAGTTATTCTGGGCAGTCAATTATACGGAGACGCCAGAGCAAAGCCAACCTCGCTCCCACCCGATTCGGATTATAAACAGTTGTTAATTAGTGTAACTTGTGTGTGTGTGTGGTCCCAAGAGTATTGTAAGGGACAGAGTCACAGTAGAGGCTAGCAAAAGAGCCTAAGAGTTGAGTTGAGTCGAAGCATATAGGATACCGGTTAAACGTTAGTCCTTAGCAGCACTAGAGTGTACTATACCTGAAGCAAGTGTACCATAACGACCCCGAAACCGGATAACCAGCCCTAACCGTGAAAGGACCAGTCAACCAAAACCAAAAGGCAATTCTGGCAGACAGTATCTTGTAATACTGTTGATTGTAAAACCATACCTGTAGTGAATCATTGTCTGCTGGAATTCAGTAATTCTGTGTGTGCTATTTGTAACAATAAATAATTATCTTTTCAGCTGCTTCGGCTTTCGTGTACGTTTCAGAGATCCCCCAACTCTATCCGTATTGAGGTTAGAGTTGAACTGACAGTCGCCCATAGAGACTATAAAGCCCGATTCCCCTGCCTAAAACGAACTCACCCCATTAGACCCCATTTCAGGTCAGCTATTGAGCCCTGGTTGTCAGCATACCACTACAGCCGGAGCATCAATCTAAGCGAAGATCCATCTTTGCGTGCCGACCTTGACTCGTGTCTTAGATCCTGTTCAGATCTAGCCTAGTCTAGCCTAGTCTATTCTAGCCCTAGCCAACTACATACGACCCCGAACAGAACAAAGATTTATTGGAGACACGACCCCCTCCAATACAGAGAAATCCAGTCCAGATCTGACAGAGTCTATTACATTTAGTTAATTTTCCACAAAACTTGATCAAATTTGTGATTTCTTCCTAAAAACATACATTTGCTGAAACCGTTTTGTCACTAATCGTCGGTGAATTACCACTAACGTTAAATTTGTGAAAATTTGCGTTAATTGATGATCACGGTACAAACAAGCCCCTCGAACATGAGGGTTCAAGGTACAACCAAGCCCCATAAAATTTTTTGGAAACAAGTTTCTTAAAAACCCGTTAATGTACGAGTTAGCAGCATCGATTAACCAATAAAACTTGAGCCACGTAAACTACACCGTATGAACAAATTTTATAATGCCTGGTAGGGTAGTTATGCCCTTAAAAGAAACAGCATTCAAGTCTTATGAAATAGAGCCTCACAATCATTGGAATTAAGGCACAGGAATAATCCATCTTAAAGTTGGTTTTATAATTTTTTAATTTGTTTACTGAAACTAAAGATAAATCACGGTGAATAATCGACAAAGCTTAAACGTTTATGCTGTCTCTAATAGTTCTTTAGGAAAATATCTCAGAGCTTCAATTCAGTGTTCCTGAATACATGTAGGGGAATCCATTAGCAACAATGAAAACTAGTATTACTCTAAAGTCTCATTCTTTAGTTTTAATATCCCTAAATTACAGCTTTCCTCAGACATGCTTTTAATAGTGGGCGGACAGAGTAGAGATAGAGATAACGAGTAAGAGCGAGGTCTGGTAAATTACCTTCCTATGGAATTTCCGAAAATGGAGCATGGAAACATTTTAAGTCAAAAAGCTCACAATTATTTACCCAAACTGGACTGAACAGGCTGGGCTAATGGAAACAACTTCCAAACTCCAATATGGTAAAGAATGTTTTGATCTCAAAAAATTGGCCAGTCCAGATTTGTACAATTGAATTAACTGGAATAAACAAGCTGTTTGTTTTTGCAGCCACTCCCAAATTCTTAATTGGATTAAGAAATTAAACTAAGCCATCAATTTCTCATTAAAAAGTTAGAGAAATAAGTAACCATGGTATGATGTGAAAGGCTGAAATCAGGATTAAAAGAATTGAAGAAAAATGTCCCGGTCAGAATGGGGATCGAATGTAAGTTTAGTTAGCTAACTTCAAAGAACTGTCTAACCACTCAACAACTCTTAAAAAGACAGGATTTGCTTGGTATCAACCTTGCAGGATTAATGCCGTTTGACGAAAAATAATTGTTGTAGAAGCACACGCGAATAACAGAAGGAACCGCTTACTTACAAAGACGAGAAAGAAAACAACAATCCGTCAGTGTTAATGTGGAATTTGTACCTTTTTACCGGCTATCGCCAACCGCCGCATGATGACTTCAACAAAACGTTGCTCAACCCCTTGCACCCAGTCTTAATTTTATGTATGTGAAAGGAAGGGAAATTATAAAAAACTGGGAAGAATATAAAGCAATAGGAATTACACTATAGGATCTCTACATTATGATAAAAATTTTGTAACATATTCCAACGTTAAAACCTCATGGGAGTAATTTTTCGTTGAAAACGCATTTCAATTCAAAGAAGGTTCCATATTTCATGGGATAATCCGTGATATACTTGGGAAAATAAATTCATAAAATGTTTTTTCAAATGGAATCGAAAACCAAATGGTTTGGACTCAAGCCGATTCTGTATATATAGCAGTGCAAAAATGAAGTCCTAGTCCAAACACGTCCTAAAATTCGGATCGAGAACGGGTCTAGCCGTTGCCAGTCAGCCGAGCCGGGCACAGATTCCGAGTCCAAAACAGGCCAAAATTATCAAAATTAGCATGCAGAAGTTTAATCTGTTGTTTTGCATGAAATATTCAAACACGGTCATGTATTTCAACAACACCCTTTCAATCTAGTCAGTATTTGACAGCTCAATAAACGAAGATAATAAATTATTGCTTCACTCACTAATTTCACGTATCACTGAAAGCAACTGAAACAGTCGATTCATGTAATTCGCAAACGGTTACCTGCTCTAGCAAAGCAAAAGCTCCAAAATAGCAATGACACCAGATTTTACCAGTCAATGCCAGTTATATCAATAATTTCCATTTCAAATGAAGTGGAGAGAAACTGCAATTTTAAAATTTTTCAGCAAAAATTTGGGCATTTTCTATCTATTTGTATCGATTTTGTTATGCCACGAAAGAGGCCAGAAAGTTGGGCCGATTTTGGGTTAGGCCGAAAGAAAAGAACAGGGACGGTTCGATCAAATCTGGCTTGTCAGGTCAGGCGCGGAGCCCTAGTCCTAAACCGGTCCCGGATCATAACACTAGTCCAAACTAGCATGACATTTTACAGACACTCACTTCGGCTGTCAGCAAGTGCGCAAAAGTCAACCGGTTGCACCAAATCTAACTAACATCTAAATGGATCTTTTCCACAATATCGCCCCAGCCAAAATAAAGTCAGCGACTTAGTCGGTTTCATTAAAATTTTGAGGGTATAGAACACTGGGCGTCTCCTGATAACGAAAAAGCCAAAAAATTTAAAAATTTGAAAATGAAAAATTTTGAAATTTTGAAATTTTATAATTTTTTTATATTCACCAGGTATATATATTTAGGCTGAACATTTTTATTCCGCTGGAGCGGAATATATTCCCCGGTGTTACAGCATGTAATGCATGTACGCTGTAGTTAGTTATGGTCTTCAGCTTCTCCTATCTTCAACACATGGGCTGGTATGGTTATTTTTTAGAGTAAACGGAAATCGATCAAAGCAACTCTGTAGGCATTCAGCAGATTCCGATCCAAATTTAATTCTGAAGTTTCATCAAATTTTATTATATAAATCTTTCAAAAATTAGCAATGCGCTCTGGCGTTATTTATTTCTGAAATACTCCGCAGACATTATCGATTAGAGGAGGTCCATGCATAGATTAAACAGTAACAAACATTGAAATCGATTGAGTCTAAAAGCAGCACATTGGCAAACGCCAAACTACTGTTTCTACGTTTGAAATTTGAACTTTGACCTCGGCTACTTTGAATGAGTCCTCTTCCCTTATTTTTGCCAAAACACTGAACAATAGTCCACTAAGAACTGACTGAGTTTGAGTTGCAGTAGCAGTGTGCTTAAGACATTACCCTACCGCCTCAAAAACCCGAGATCGATTCACAGTTCTGTGTACAAATTTTATTTTTTCTATTGGCACAAGTTATATTCCGCGTTGAATGTGATTAGAGAACGTGTATAGAGTAAAGAAAGACTTGTAAATTTCAAAATTCCGCGGTATTTAGGAATTGTTTCTTTTCAAAAGGGAGTTAAGAACAAATCTGTTTAATTTTTTATATAGTATGCAATTGCAGCTAATGTTTTGCTTGAAAGATGATGGCTTCAAATGTGCATTTTGCTTCTTCAAAAACAATAAACCGCAATGATTTCATAACTTTCATTTTTCATGCCACGACGAAACTAAAATTTTCAGAAAGCTGAATCCAGGTGTTTTTACGAACGAAGGATATCTGTATGGCTCAACGGCGGAATATTCCCCTTTTAGGGGTGATCTTGTTCATCCTAGCAGTAACTTCTCAAAATGTATGCGTCGTTCACTACAGAGATCAAAGACAAGTACCGTTTTCTCCTTAGATCCCAAGCCATTTTCCGTAGCAGCAACTGAGAGGTTAGATTTTATGAATTCTATTCAGAGGAAAGATTAAGATTTGACTAATCCGTGTCGTCAACATGATTGTGACACAATCTTAATTGGTGACATAAAACTGATTTGCTGGAACCAAGAGTACATAATACATAAGAGTATGTATAACAAGCGTCATAAGCTATGCATTACAAGCCTGCTACAGCCTCTGCACGCTATCGGCTGACCCCCTACCTAAATCAGGCCCCCCTTGACCCCGCCCCTATCAATGTACGTGGTCCAAACGGGGATCGGGGTCAGTGTTACTATACTTACATGTTAAGCTTGACGAGGGCCCAATTTATGTATGAGGTCCAAGCTTGTATGATTTAAACATCAGTGTACAACATATACAAACACGAGCACGATCCCCCGTTTGGACCCCGTACATGTACAGGGGCGGGGTGAGGGGGGTCTGATTTAGGTAGGGGGTCAGCCGATAGCGTGCAGAGGATGTAACAGGTAGGGATGGGCGCGGTAACAAATTTTCGTTACCGCATACCGCGCTTTTTTGGTGCGGTAACCACGCGGTTAACCGCGGTTTTTACCGCTTATTTTTGGCGGTAACTGCGGTTAAATCAAAACGCGGTTACCGCAGTCAAAGTAATTAATTCGGCCTAAAAACTTGTATCTTCCACATTTTTTCTTATATACTGCTTTTAAAATAAAAACATATCAGCGGCTACAGTAGTTTGCGTGTAATTGGATCACCGTTTTGCTATTTCTTGCTCGATAGTTCTATTTTATTTCCTAATGAAACGGAACAAAATTACATATGAGCTGGGAAATTATCAGAAATTTTGGCGAGGGGTTTATTTCTTGCTGAACTAGAAGTAAAATCCGTCATGATCGCTCTTTAATGTTTTCTAATCTGTGCATGTGGCAAATTCTGGTTCACCGATCTATTTTTAGGAATCAAACTGCGATATAACTTATAGAGGCCTTTACAGAATATCTGACTTGACCGGTGAACTACCGTATTATGCCAAACAGTGGCCCAACCAATAAAACTCCCATGGGCGTTTTTCGGGGGGCGGGTGGGCGCTTTTTGAATTTTTTAGTGCTCGCCATCATGGGCATTAAAACCACAAGTTTGTGAAGATAGTGGCGACTGGTTAAGCTATTTCAAAGCTGTACAAGCAATGGTCATGCTCTTTGGATAGACCCGCGGGGGGAGCTGACACTTGCCAGGCAGCTTGTTCCGCAAAAACCTACCAAATTTATCGAAAATTAACAATACAGCAATTATAAGCGGATTTTCAAAACATCACCCACGGGTGTTTTTTCGGGTGGGCGCTTTTTTAGATATCAAAAAATCCGAAATTGGCTATTCCTGAAAAACACTCCTTAGCATGATACGGTGCATAATAGAACTCAGTCAGACAATTTTTGAAAATTCCTCTTGGATTTAAAATTTAAACTAAATAAATTCCAGAAGTTTGATTAGTTTAATCATTTTACAACTAACAATTTGCGACAGGGCACAATATAAAAATAGAAAATGAAATAGTAAAATTAAAATCCTGTGACTGGGTTAGTGATTGCAAAGACTGTGTTAGACTATGCGGCTCAGCGCTAACAATGCTAACAATGTTGTAATTGCAAGTGGATGCATATCAAGTCTGCCACAGTAGCAAAGCTGCAAGAGGTGCCAGAATTTTGCAAACATTACAGATATAAATAAAATATTGAGAAATTGTTGAGAAAATCGTATAGAAAATAAGGTAAATTTGCTTTTTTCAAGCGAGAAACCTAATAAAAATAGCGGTTTTCCAGCGGTTATCAGAATCGGCGGTAACCGCAATAACCGCACGGTTTTTGCATCCTTACCGCATACCGCAGGTCTGCGGTTACCACCGCGGTGACCGCGGTAAAACCGCACCGCTGCCCATCCCTAGTAACAGGCTTATAATGCATAGGGTATGACGCTTTGTCATACTCTTGTGTATTATGTATATATTCTTGCTGGAGGGTAACATTCAATGCAGAGAATTGCATTGCCGAGAATGCACATTGCCGAGAAAGGCATTGCCGAGAATTGCATTGCCGAGAATAGATAGTGCTTGTTACTTGCATTGCCGAGAAAGATTAAGAATCATAGTTTGCATTGCCGAGAATGGCATTGCTGAGAACTGCATTGCCGAGAAAGTGCATTTTATGAATCCTGCTTTATCTATGCTGGAAGTATATTCAGTCTTTAAATGCTACAATGCATTATAGATCTCTAAGCAGTCGAGAAATGTATGCAAGTTTATAATTCAAAGCTCTTATATTTCAATTTCATTAAAATTGAATTGCAAAAATTAATTTATTAATGAAAGTCATAATTAATGATTAAATTAAAATTAAGGAATTGCTAATCTCAGGATTGAAGGTAGCAAGATATTCCAAAGAGATCTGGCTTCAAGTCGTGATGCGGAGCGTTCCTTCATGACCTGTAGACGCAGAGCTCGCTTAAACTTTTATAGTCTGATCTATTGACCAGTAACTACAAAGTTGCCATCTGCAATCCCACTCTTTCCCGCCCAATGCAGCTACTAAAATTAGTTAAAATTTTTAAATTTAAGTTTCACAATTTCCCTGAAATTTTTAGGGATTTCGCGAATATCACAATATCATCATCGTGAGACTCGAACCCACGCACGGCATTTTGCCACGAGGTAAAGGCTCTGCTAGTCAATATGTACCCATATCCCAGAATTGCCGATCTCTGGAAATCAGCAAACATCTTTTCTCGTTTCCAGAAGTCGGCACCAGCCCAGCCGCATTTAATTGCTGCTTTATTTACAATAATCAAAGACTATTTTTAAGGATTTTACGTTAGACTTTCATGTTCAAGATAAATGCGCCTGCACCACGAGTTGTTCTCGCAAACATTTTATTGAAAAATACACTTATTAAAAACACAACATTTTCGAGAAATTGAAAAACTCACAGACTGTAACCATATCCGATGTTTTTACCGAAATATTAAAGTTTAATTAAATTGGACCATAAATGCATCTTCTGAAACAGTTAGTGAACGTGCAGGAAACGCTATATCTTCAATCTTTCCTCGTACATGCTTCCCCACGTTTTTGTAAAACAATTTACATAGGCTTGTGCTCCGGTCTTATAAATTTTTGTTGGCTTTCTTCTCTAGAACGATCACCATTTGTGGCAGCATTAAAACGCACAAAAAACCTTTGAAAGTAGAGACAAGCTGTATGTGTAAATCGGTTATATGCACCAGCAATGGAACCGGGTCACTCTGGGTTAATTTCTTGCGATAAGCCTTTGCAGTTGATTAGCAATTTCTTAATTATAATTTATTCATTATTAATTTCATTAATAAATTAATTAATTTTTGCAATTCAATTTAATGAAATTGAAATATAAGAGCTTTGAATTAAACTTGCATACATTTCTCGAATGCTTAGAAATTTAGAATGTATTGTATGTAGCATTTAAAGGCTGAATATACGTGGTGTAGCATAAATAAAGCCGGTTTCATAAAATGTACTTTCTCGCCAATGCAATTCTCAGTAATGCCATTCTCGGCAATGCAAACTATGGCTTTTAGTCTTCCTCGGCAATGCAAGTGTCAAGCACTATCTATTCTCGGCAATGCAATTCTCGGCAATGTGCATTCTCGGCAATGCAATTCTCGGCATTGAAGACACCCCTTGCTGGAAAGCTGCTAGATGCCGTAAGCTAATCAGGTTTTATTCATTATTAAAATTTTACTAACTATGGTGCAACAGCGAATCTGACTAAAATTGGTTTGACTAGCTAAGAACATTGTAGGTTAATCATAACAAGAGTCAACAAAGCTCCAAACAATTGCATGTTAATCGTGGTTGCAACTGTGCTGTACAATTTTCACTGATAGTACCTACGACAAAAAATTATATTATTTATTGCAGGTTAAGCTTTGGAGTAAACCCCAATAATGTATATGTTTTTGAGAAATCGAGATTTAGAAAATCCAGAAAATCTGAAATTCCAGTTTTCATTTACGGAAAATCTGAAATTTTAACTTTTTTCAAAAATTAGTCAAAAATTAGCTTTCACGATCAAATAGAGCTGATCCGGCAACACATTTTGCTCTTACAAGCATACATATGGTCGCACCCTGGGGGGAGGCCTGTCGTTGTCACAAGAAAATTCTGAGGAGCTTGCACCTGCACCTACAACTAAAATTTTCGAGGGAAGCTTGTTCCATAAGCACAAATTAACGTAAATAGTTAGATAAATTCACAATTTTTAAAGAATTCGAAGAAAAGTTTAATCAATTTTTAGAAAAAATCTATAATTTTAATTTTTAATCGATATTTTCAAAAAATTAAGTCACTCGGGAAAAGCATCCGGCGAAGCCGGAACTTTTTTGGAATTTGGATGCGAAAAGCTAATTTTTCCGGCCATTTCTACTTACCCCATTTTTTTCCTTAGCCCTTGCCCCTGACGGCGGTAGGGCTTGTACCTTGTGAGGGTTGGAAGCTTGGACCTCCCATACCCCCGTAACCTATGCTTACAAGCTTTTTGGAATTTTAAAGTTTCTGGATTTTAAACTACCTACAATATGGGTATCATTCGAAAGCTCTTAACGAACTGAGCAACTTTTGACTAAAACGATCTCTTGAAAATGCACTTAATTCCCGGAATTCGCTAAAACCAGATTTTCCAAACTTGAAACATTTTCTCCATTCTACTTAAAACATAATATGGATATCATTTGAAAGTTCATGAGGAGTTGAACAAATTTTCTAATAGAACCATTTCTGGAGGTTCTAACTTTTATCTTCACATGGGCCATAACATTAATTGCGCGTAAGAAGCAAAACACGGCTCATTGAATTACTGAACAGACATTTTCATGGCAAAATTTGCCAAATACATGTTGTATTTTTCAAAATTTGGGAACGCAGAGCAAAATGATCCCACACAATCCAACAGATCCCATGTGGGATCAGTTTCCAATCCCATCCCATCCCATCCCAGATGCCAATACTGGAACTGAGATCTCGGTTCCCAGTTTCAACATAAAATCTCCCACCTACGGCGAATTGAAAACGTTGTAAAGTCAATATATTATTTTTTGAAGATAAGGCTGTTGAATAATGTCAGAGGATCATACATACGGATAAGAGTATGACAAGCGTCATACGCTATGTATTATCAGCTCGCTACATCCGATGCGCGCTATCGGCTGATCCCCCGCCATAAATCGAACCAGTAAACGTCAGCCCCAGTATTATGTACATAACGAGCGACTACTTACTAATCCCTAAATCAGTTTATGGCAAGATGCCAAAGCCTAAGTCTATTTCGTCACTACTTTCAAAATGCCCTGTTGATTCGTTAAAACAATCTATGCTACTCGAACAAGATCGATTTATTGGTTTTCAATAAATAACTAAAAATTAACAACAAAATAAATTATTCTTCTAAGTTTAAACGTTCAGCTGCAGCCAAAGCTCCATCATAAGTGATAAAATTAGGATGGGTTCCATCTTTCAATAACAATAGTAAGCCAGCTTCTGCAAGTCTCTTATTCATTCGCAGATTTCTAATGGCAATTTCCAACCACTGGGTGCTTTCATTCTCTAGACACCAATCAATTAGAGCCTCATAGAACCTGGAATGTACCATTTCTGATAGAATATCCAGTTCTAGACATAGGTGAAAATGTTCTTCAGTCCACGCAGCAGTGCTGCCCTTGTCCTAAAATAATATTGTCGCCAACTAAACTTAATTAAAATTGATGAGAATAAAATGCTGAAGCAAAAATGAAAAATTTTACTGCAGCCAGACCTGATCCGCAAGTATTTAACATTTTTGACCTATTAATATTTATAAATCAGCTCATAATTTGATGTGCCATTACTTCACAATCATTCCTATTGATTGATATTCTTGGCAATTCTATCAGGATCAGATAAATAACATCCTGCAGAGTGCAGATAGTCAGAAAAGTTACTAAACATTTTCACCTTGTATTTCAACTTCCAAAGCAGTTCTATCCTGCCAACAACTATTAAAAGATCCTTATGAAACCGGTAATCCTGTAGAAAACGTACAGTACTACTACTCTCTTCATTCACTATTTGAAAGGTTCTGGTAACTACATTCATATCTCCCAATAGCCAGCCAACAAACACAGCTTTGACGGTTTCTTTGCGTTCCAACAAACCGTCAAATATGTCTGGTGCAATCTAAAAAAATTATAGACAATGACCACTGAAAGCTCTAAACACTTTGCTACATAGAATGCAATGCAACCGTAAAAACAGGGTATTTTTACAGGGGCAGGGGCCTCCCGGGATTTTGGGCACCCTCCTTAACAAGGTTTACATTTTTGCCAAAAATGCAAATTTACTAAATTAATGCCGGAGAGATAAAGTTTTGGCATTTTTGAGAACGTTTTGAGTATCCATCTGCAAAATACGCCAAAAATAGCGATTTTTGGCTCAGTTTTGACCCCACCCCGGCCCCGGGAAGCCCACACCAATTAAAACCCTAAAAAATACCCTGAAAAATAGGAACATTTTCACTTTGCAATCGTAATTTCACAAGCTAATTTTCTTTAATAAATAAAGCAGTATCCAAACATACATGTACAGCATGCTTCTTCACAGGCGATCGCTGAGCAAAAAGTAAGCGTACAAACTCGTTGACAGTCAAAATTTCAGAGGCTTTAATTATAAACAGCTTCCACAGAGAAGATGGTCTGCAACAATATAATTCGCTGATAGAGCACTCTTAGCGAGAAAAGCTAATGGGGCGAAAGAAAGTAAGTAGTGGTTCATTACCGGTTACATTTTAGACAGTTCCAAGACGTTTAAACCATACCAGGCACACTGAAATATTGAAACAAGTTAAATTTCGAGACTGTTCGCTTGCTGAAAAGTTGAGTAAATTGCTCGTGACAAGCGTCGAGCAAAAGCTGCCAAAACTGAAAGTAACAAAGTGAAGCAATTTTATGCTGCAGTCCGTAAAAGTTTGAAAAATAACAATTTATTAGTTAAAAAAATTTAAAAGACCGCGAGAATTAATCTTTGCTTACAGTTCCAGTTCTAGGGTAGCTTTCATTCCTCTGGCAATAAGCGAGGGTAGTAAACTCAGCTGATCTAAGCTCTCGGAGTGCTGAATCAACTTTTCCATCAGACTGAACCAGTCTTCAGCGTCACCGGTGCCCAAACCGTCACGCTAAAACAGAAACATCGCTAAATAATATTGTATAAACAAAAACGATACACCAAAGTAGAAAAAACTGAAAGCTCCGCTGCATCAAAATCTACCAGCTGCAAAAGAGTTCAGTTCGATTCAGAGTGAATACGTAGTGTTCTCGAAAACAGGAGTTGAAGATGACAATAACTAGCAATAATCACAGGATATTTTGAGGGTTTTCTCAGGAAGGGGGAGTTTTGCAAAAACGAGCCAAGAAATTGTCATTTAGGCGTATTATGCAAGGACAAAGCTCAAAATCTGAGGGGCGCGGAGCCTCAAAAGAGCTAAATGCAGACAAAATTTGAAAAAATCGACTTTTGATACAAGTTTAAAGTGGGGTTTTTTTTCTCTGTATCGACCACTTTTATAGGGCGATTTTTGCGCACACCGATTTTTCAAACGGCCCATAGGAAAAATTTTTCTATACTAATTTTTGATTATCTAGGTTATGGTCCAGATCAAGTTTATGTTTGATTTTCGAATTTCGCTCTGGGTCGATTTTTACAGATGGTCAAAGATGGAAAAATCGACGTTTGGACTTTTTCGAGGTCCCAACACAGAAAATTGTCAAAAAGTCGTCTAAAATAGCATTTTTTGGCCATTTGGTGGTGCGCAGTAAATCGGGGTCGCTGAAAACGATGAGCATACTGCCGAAACCGATGGATGTGACCCTCAGGCCCCATGGCGCCCGTGGTTCCTCGCCCAGGGTCAAAGTTGGGAAAAGTCCGTAAAAACGGCTATTTTCGGCCATTTGGTGGTGCCCATATATAGTAAATCGGGGTCGCTGAACACGATGAGCATACTGCCGAAACCGCCCGAAGTGACCACTGGTCAGCATGGCCCCGTGGCACCTCGCCCAGGGTCAAAGTTAGGGTCAAAGTTTGGAAAAGTCACTAAAACAGCGTTTTTCGGGGTTTTGGTTGGGGGCATATATAGTAAATCGACTACGCTCGTTTCAATGAGCATATTTTCAGACCCGACGGAAGTGACCACTGGTCACTATGGTCTAGGTGGCCTATTGACCAGTGGTCAAACCCCCTAAAACACAGTTTCACGGGGTTTCGATTGGGGGCTTATAGAAAATCTACTACGCTCGTTTCAATGAGCATATTTTCAGAACCGACGGAAGTGACCACTGGTCACTATGGTCTAGGTGGCCTATTGACCAGTGGTCAAACCCCCTAAAACTATTTTTCACTTTTCAAATTCGCATGTACACGTAATTGTCATTACATACGTCTGGTCTTGATACAATAAGTAAAGTCAAGTGGGTAAGCACACATCAAAGTTGTACACATCAGCTGTGAATTTTATTGTATAAGTGCTGTGTACAGTAAGCCGGTACTGAAGACTTGAAGAATACCGGTTTACTGGAGCTTTTTGCATTTGTATCTAGTTTGCAGTGTGTGTCTATGATTTAGAAAACTGGTATATACCAAATGTATATGCCACTTAATTAAACTTTAAATGTGAGAACTTTAGCTGCTTAAAGTGTTCACATATACCTTAAATACGGTGTTTGAGCTAGTGAAACTAGATTCAGACAGGATACCTATAACCAAACATTATATGAAGCTAATGACATTACGCAAGACGGTGAGGATTTTTTCAGACTTGGGATTGGGAATAAAAGTAAAGAGTCTGTAGGCAAGATGGTAAGAGGTCGTCGTGATGTCAAGCCGTTGAAACCACGGCAGCGAGCGTCAATATGAGCCAAGAGAACGTGGCGGCTCTATTAGCCGTTCGCTTGTCTTTACGTTGTGCTGGCTCTTTGACGTTTTTTTGTCGACTATTTTTTACTCATACTCTATTCTTTTACTACTGCAAGGAGCATTTTTCCTACTTGTGCCTATGGATTTAGGGTAAAAATGGTCATTGTTTGGTAAAAATCTCGGGGGGGGGAAGCAGGAAGCTTTTTTCAAACCTGGTCTAGTTTTGGCAAATCACAACTGTGGCAACTTTGCGCATATAAAAAATCCCATGGGACAAAAATCGCGACAGAGGCATGCAAATTTCGCCCCCCCCCATGTAAAAAGATTCACGTAATTACCTCCACTAGACCGTGTGATCAGACGTATAAGAAAGGGATTAGGAACAACAACCTGTTTCTGCTGTTCTCTGCAATCAGCAAAATCTTTACTCGTTAAATATAAAGCAGTTTAGTCAGATAGAGTACAAAATAAAACTCATACAGTAATATTTGGCCAATTCTCCAAAATAAGCTCATTCTCTACTGGATCAAAAGCAGCTGGTCTATTGACCACGGGAAATGAAGAGGTACTAGGAGTAGCAATATCACCAATATGCTAGATAAAACAAATACAAAATATATTAATCTTAAACAAGATTTTACCAGCAAAATCAGGAGACGAGTACCACATCTGCCATGTGGTGGCCCGTGGCCGTTTTTTTCGGAATAGACAACTTTGGATTTTATTTTTGTAATCCAAAAAAGCGTCCACCTCTCGAAAAACACCCATGGGCGATATTTTGGAAACCATAATTGCTCTTAAGTTAATTTTCGAAAAATTCGGTAACTTTCTGTTTGTAGAAACCTGTTTGACCAATGTCAGTTTCCCATTTGTCTGCAAAAGAACACACAACGGATTCTGAACCAGAAAATAGCGTAAAAGCTCACAACTTTTTTCACCAATTCTGGGGTTTAGAAGTAGTCATGTCAACGACCACTGAATAATCCAAAAAAGCGCCCACCCCCCAAAAACATGCCCATGGGCCACTGTTTGGCATAGCAGCGGAGACATGAGCAATAATGCAATAATATATGGGGTCTTGTCTCGTTTACCCGTTTACCTGTTATACCGGGTCCCAGTGTATGCCCTTCGCGAAGTCTGTGGACTGGATCCACTTGTAGCTGCTGCTATTTGGAAACGACAACTTCGAAAAGGGGGGGTAGGTGGACCGGGGAGTGGACTGGTCATGTGGCCAGGCTGGATAGCTGTAGAATTTCAACCAAAAGAGTCCGTAAGTCCTGTTTGGTTGGGTTGAAGGTGGCCAACGTGGCCCGGGAAGACCAATGAACAGGATTGGGCTGCACGGTACATGTCCAGGCGACCTAAGATCCCTTAACCTTAGAAACTGCCAAATGTATAATACTGCTCAGGATCGGAAGGAATGGAGAAGATTAGTTAATGGAACGGCGGCTTTCATGGACGGACAACGTCTGGGCCAATAAGTCAAGTAAGTCAAGTGGTCGAAAACTTACCCACACCAAATTTTAGCTCATTTGGTCAAGTTTTAAGGATTTTGAGTACTGTCAACGAGGGGGGGGTAATAAAAAAGAAAAGGAGACAGAGACATGAGCCAATATATGTATAATTCCTTATTTGGTATTTTTTTAAAAACACACCATATGCATAGAACAACCAAACAGCAGTAACTTATACATAAGAAGTACTCTCGAAGAGAGCATAGACACAATTTTCTTTAAATATATAAAGGTGACTCTGAGCTGAATAAGCATCAACTATAAACACAACGCTACATACCGATTTTTCTTGAGTGGTAGCCGAAGCTTTCATCTCCTCACTGGGTTTATCTGCGTCAGCACACAGGAGCTGCAACTTCCACTTGGAACTAATGTCCTTTCTGGATGCAAGTTGCCGTAGACAGTCCTGTAAATCTTCCCTGGGTACTCTAGAAGCAGAAAAACAATCAAGATACAAACGATCTATATCAAGGATGAGAAAAATAAACCCATTTTGCTGATCAATATGCGAATTCTCATGCATGCAAAAACTAAAAACAGGAACAAAACAACAAAACAAAACAATAAAAAACAACAAAACAAAACACTACAAAATCAAAGCAAATCATAAGAATCATAAACATACAATAGGCGAGACTCGGATAAAACGTCTGACAACTTCTGCTGTAGTTCAGTATCATCAAAACGCTTCCTGCAATATAAAAACCCATTCATTTTAAATACAGTAAGAAAATGACTGCAAAATAAGTAGTTTACACTTATAAGCAGTGCTTGCTATCCCGTGGCCAAGCATAGTGTACACAGTCTTACATACTTTACAGTTGACTGAAACATTTACAGGCATGAGCACTACCAGAGGTGACACCAGGCAAACTGCGCGTACGTCTTTCCTAACACACTCTCAACAATCCAAACGACGGTCTTACGTGCCAGTGGCCACTGCTTTAGTTTCGCTTAATCTGACCAAGAATCCTGCAATGACATCAGTTACCGAAACGTCAAAGCAGGAGGGAAGACTGACGACAACCAAGAGTACGTCAGAGACCGAGTAGGAACCCATTACCGCGCTCACCATCGTGCTCACAAGCTAAACATCAAGCGATATAAATCATGCATTAATATTTGTCCTTAGACAGGGAAACATAAGTAACCAAGCCATAGATACGTCATGCACATAACAACTAACGGTAAAGGATGAGTATATACGTAGGCTTCTGTATGGAAATACGTACACAAGACAGTTTAGAACATGGTTTTTTTTTGCGTCAGGGGCTGCGTCATGACGCAAATTTTTTTCCTGTGACGCAAATGAAAATTGCCCTGACGCAAGCCTGACGCAGCTAGCTAGTTTTCAACTAGAGGAAAAATTGTGCAAAAATTGCTTGAAAAATTGTGTTTCAAACGTGATATTTCTAAAAATTTTCTGCTGGGGGCTGCGCCCCCAGACCCCCGCCTATATATATGCCTTGAATTCGGTTTTAACCAGGGGGGGGGGCCGCCCCCCCCCGTCGCGATTCGAAGGTAGGAAAAATTAAGGAGAAAGAGGAAAAAGGGCAAAAACCAAAAAATTTCGCGCCTTCGGCGCGAATTTTCTACTTTTTAACCGCATATTTATTGCATTTATGAAGAAAAAGCTTGAAATGCTTCTGATTTTTCGGAGATAATTACCATTTTTGCCTAAAAATGTCTAGAATTTTAAAAAATTGTCTCAGTTCTTCAATATGAAAAGAATTAAAGATCCGAAGACCGATTTTATTGCAAAAACAAAAAATTTCTTCAACTTCTGGGGGGCTCCGCCCCCCAGACCCCCCGCTGGGAGACTTGTACCGCCCCCCGTCACCAAATCCTGGATCCGCCAGTGGTTTTAACAACGCAAAATTTGAGAAACACTGCGAAAGATGTGCTTAATCATGTGTATTTATAAGTTAAATACATATATATACTGCTTAAAAATTAAAAAATATTGTTTAAAAGGTTTATAAACTGTTTAATATAAGTTTAGGTTTTGACGCACTGACCCCAATTCCTGACGCAATAAAATTTTTCCTGACACAGCACTGACGCAAATCGTGAAATGAAAAAAAAACCCTGGTTTAGAAAGGCCTGCAGCCAAAGGCTACTTAATATAGGACAAACCAAAACAGAAGTAAATATGTTTTTGGACAAACTTGTTTCTTGTCTCCCCTAGTTTTCAGTATCTGAAGACTAAATTTATCGTCATCATCAAATCTCTTCCACAGATCGCATTCACGATGCCAAGCAATAAACAGCTGCCATTCGGCCAATTTTGAACCACAGCTAAAGCAAACTGAAAATTATTACATTATGAAGTGTGTTGATGTTGTTGTTCTTGTTCTGTTTCGGGCTCGACCACCTTAAAAAGAGCTATACAAAGGCACTTCTGCATCATAAATATCTAGATACTAGAGATAAGCACAGGGTGAAATCTTTTGATCCAGCCCGGCTGATTCATCAAAAACTTTGCCTGGCTGGCTTGCCTAGCAAAATTTTTGGCCCAAGCAGATATATTTTTCCTTTGGACCACTTCTTGATAAGCTTCGACCTGCGGCCTATGTTACCAAGGATTAAACCCGGGTTACGAAGCAAGGTCCGGTCCGGCCAGGAGTGCTCATTTCTGCAGTGTACAATTACAACACTCTTTGTACATACCTAATCTATAAATATATAGTATATAACAGAACTTAAAACAATTTCCATCCTAAGGCATAATACCTTTGAGAGTATGTACATGTAAAAAACCCCTCAGTACCACACATACTCTTTTTAATGTTCGTTATTATTCATTCTTTTAAAAGTTTCAATTATGAGAACATGTTATGTTATCACGCTACATGCCTCTTACATGCCAAAAGCGACGGAAACAGACAAAACCTTTAGGCATACATACAGAAAAGACTATACGTATCTTTTCAACCCCCCCCCAATCATGAAAACCGCTCATGACAAATAGGTAGCCAAGGAAATCCCATTAATTGTCTAACAAGACTCAAATCCCGTTCAAAAATACCTCCGCTGAATCGGCGAGAAACCAACCTTAAGTCCTTTTCTGTTGCCACTTGATGGAAGTTAGTGAGAACGGTTTCCACATCATTTTCTGATAACTGAAACAACAACAAACACAAAAAACAAAACAATTATGTAAATTTAAAAGACATGTTTAAGAAAACAGACAGACTTGAGTACTATGTGAGAAGCGAACAACCAATAACACCAGAGAGACTTGATGGTGAGGTCGGTGAAGTATAAATATTTTGCTAAAACATTTCTTTGAAAGACAGCATCATTGCAAACCTGTGACAGATTATCAAAAACAATGTTGCCAACAACTAGTTCGAATATTTCAGAGGAGACTTTTGCCAAAATTCCATTAGCCTTTCTGGCAGCTTCGTTAGTCCCTTTCTGAAATAAACAAACACTACATTACATACACTCAGTGTAATCACAACGTACAGTATGTCAAAAACAGAATATATTTGGCAAACGCATATGTGTGTGGAACAGTTCAAAACATACATACTTCACATTCAAGATACAAAAATGTTCATTTTCAGTTTCAATTTTAATTATATAATTACAAAAAACCCCAGGAGGTCAGGCATCACATTGGATAATCAAACAGGAAATATAATATTCAGGAAACTAACTGAAAAATGGGTATTACATGCAAAGTATGTAAAAGGCAGTAGTTGCCACTAATTATGCAGGGGAGGTGGTATGTCCGTACGTATGTTTGAGAAAAATGCTTCTGAATTGTCTTTAAGTCAAATAAGATAGTAATTTCTTCACTGCCCATTACCGTAGTTCTGGACAAACAGCATATTTACAATGAACTGGGGGTTGTTTTCTTCAGTATTACCTAGCAACCAACCACCTGCCTTTAATAGACACTTACTTAATGGTTCTCTGTTAACTTGTAGTTAAGTCTCTAAAGTATGGTTGGCTTGATGCTAGTCCAACTAATTTCTGAAGACATTAATTAACTTCAGCGGAGAACTCAGTGATTAGAATCTTGTGCTTGAGCCGAGCCTTATGGGCTCCTCTTTGTCTTGGCTTTCAAACTTTCTGGGAAAAGTAGTATATCTATAGTTTAGTTAGGATTTTCCAGAAATGTGCTCTGCTCAGCTTAAAACTAAAGACGGTCGACTTAGCTTTCCAAAGTCTTTTCTTGAGAGATAGACAAAAACTGAGGGTCTACAATTACGGCCGATTTTGGCTGGAAAATTTCAGTAAATAGAATACACAGCTTCCGCTTTCATTCTTTCTTGATACGTATATGTACATTATCATCGAAAATAGTTTATCACTATCACCATTAGTTGAGATATACTTAACTGATGGGCTCGTACTTGACAGAGCCCTTTGCCACTGTGCAACCCTGCGTCCTGCCCGTCACCAGTCCTAGTATCAAGGGCAAAACCTGGGTTAATTCGATGAGTCAAGATTGCGAAGCTAACCCAGGCTAGCGATTTTATCCGTGTTTAGGTGTCTTCTGGATTGACCAGTGAGAGAGTGGAGAGGTTTTGAAGAATTCCTACTTTAGGTCTACCTAACTACAAAAGTTCCTCATGTTTCGGATGCGTAATTGTCTCATGTTTTCAAGAAATTTCCCAGAAAACCAAAAACAATCGATCTATCACCGCCGTCAGATCAATCAATAAATTTTGCAACTTACTACTTAGCGAGACCTATTAGCATTGTTTGTTAGTATTGGAACTCTAGAAAACCATAGCGAAAAAACAACAGAGTCTTAGGTTATAGTTTATACGTTATAGGTTAAAAAGGCCAGATTAAACCGATCAGCTTGAACTGGTTAACTTGAAAAATCAACTGAATTTTAGTATTACTTTTGTGCCATTTTTGTTAGTTTTGCGCGATTTCATTCTTTTTGCATTTGTATTTTTCATTATGTTGATATTATTTCCTTTAATTCACCATAAATGAAACAGATAGATATATACGTACCGTAGTTATCCATTTTAACTTATTTATCTTTTAAGCCGTTCGATCCGCATACCAGTAAACAGGTCAGCTAAGGTTAACTTGCTGACATTTAATCCGCAGTGGTATAACAGGAACAGGATTAAATTTTTTTATCAGTTTAACTCTTTTAACTTGCAGGATTAAAACTTAATCCGTATATCTTTAAAGAAATACATACTGGGCTTATTCTAGTGGGGGGTGGGGCCCCCATAAACACTCTTCCCCACAAAAAGTGGGTGCCCCTTTTGGTACAAACTTTTGCCCTGAAAAATCGCTCATAAAGCCAAAGTTTCAAAAATTTTCCGGCTTCGCCGGAGATGTTTAGTCGATTTTTGCCTATTTAAGCGCTATGTTTGAACTAAAAACGATTTTTTGGGGATTACTATAAAATAGCTTTATTTTTAGCATGTTTTTAGAAAAATTTAGAAAATTTTTCGCCCCCTCCCTCCGGCCCCGCCAAGAATGACTCGCCCCCCGAGGCCCCCCCCAGAAAAATTCCCTAGAATAAGTCCAGACATATGCCAATACATAAGTCCTGCAAAAGTTGTGTGGAGCAGAGATGTTACAGTAGCCAATAAGATATATAGAAACCTGAAACTCTATAATTTCGAACAGTTTTATAAGCTGAAATACTTCAAAACATCACTGCACATTTTCCTTTGTGCTGTCCTAACTTACAGAAGCCTTGAGGAGCAGTTGTTGCGTCTGGCTAGATTACGAGCTTTATGCAGAAGAGAAGGGAAGTCATATATCATTTTACAAGTTCTATAAACTGTACTATGGATTCTTTCATATTATTTCATTAGACTAAATGAAGTGTTAGAGTTAGAAAAGCGACAAACACGGATGCAGATGCTGCAAGCTTTAGCACTTTTTTGAATCAGATTTAGGTAATCTCTCTACCGCAGAATCTTTTTTCTTTTCTGGCAACTTTCTTGAGGGAGTCTGGGAGGGAACACTTTTCAACAAATTCAGTAAACCATTCTTCTAAAGCTCGTGTACGTATGATGGCTTAATAGTTCGTTTCATCTTTTTTCAGTCTTGAAAGTTCTTGTTAAAACGGCTTTGTGCTGTTAACTTTCTCAGCTTAAGCTTAACACAAAAGCTGAAGCACCATTTGACAGTTACTGCCATGTTTTTAACAAAATGAGCTTGAAAACCCTTAGCGTGGGAGTGTAAGATTCTAATTGCTGGGAAGCCCCCGCCCCCGATCCAGTTGACTGACATATTGTCGTTCGAACTGCCCCATTACACACTGCCCTGCAACGAAAGAAAGACGATTAGAATAGACCTAGAAACAGTAGTATATAGACGAAACTTAAGCTCATACATAGTCTTCAAAACGTTAATATTCTCCCTCTTAGTAGCAACATATACTTGTGTTACATATACATGCTATAGCTTTTAGTTAATGGCTTCATACCAGGGGTGCACTTAGGGTGGCGCTTCCCTCCCCCTCCTCCAAAACCAGAGGTAAAAGAAAAGTTCCGGCGCAGAGCGGGCATTTCCAAAAATTTTCGCGCCCTCGGCGCGAGGCTTACTCCATTTTAACCTACATTTTAAACGTTTCCATAGCAATTTCTGACATTTTCAAAAATTTATCAACTTCTGGGGGTCTCGCCCCTTAGACCTCCCAAAATGCTTTGATGTCCGCCCCCCCTCTTTCAGTGTGTGCTACTGCTTCACGTTCACACAAGAATCTGAATGTCGTTTGTGAAGAAGGGTTTCGATCAGTTTAAAATATATACAAAATGATTTATATATAAGTTTTAAAAGTTTAGAATTTAAGAACTCAGATCCTGTCTTTTCACGGAGCAGCGGAGCAAAACACTATGCATTATTTCAACAAAATCTAACAATCTAATGCTTTCCTCAATGGTGCTCCGTATAAAAAAACTCAAATTTCACGAGCGAAATCAAACATTCGTCTATTTTCTGAGAATTTCACATTTGATAGGTAGATATTGTTACACCCAGGATTTGTGTCCGAGAATGCCGTGGGCGCTAAACCGAAATAGCTTATTTTTAGTAGGTATTTATCCGATATATTATTAGTTTCGTTTTTTACATTATATAATTACAAAATTCTAACCGCTTCAAGAGAAAGTTCAGCTGTCACTTGACAATATCCTTCAGGCATAGCTGAAAAGGGAAAACTTAAAATAGGGTTTTTGTGCGTCAGAGAAAGACCACTTTAGTTCATTCTGTGGATAAAATTCAAAAGCCCGTTTCAAAGAACTGCCCAATTTCCCCATACTGTGCCTTCAGCTTTCTTTGTTTGACCAATTATTTCCATGTGAATCTGGCTTCCATTTTCTCAGGAAAGTTTTCATTGGAAAACAAAATTATGTTACCCTCCCACCAACCATGCGATTACTATGGATGTGTAACCTCGAAGCATTAAAAGCGAAGACCTCGAAGCGATTTCTAACGTGGAGAGGGAAGTATGTTAAATATCAGCAACCCAGAAAGGTTGAAATCAGCGTAATAATCTAGTCTCCTTGTCCGGGGATGTGGCGCAGTGGTAGAGCGTTCTACTTCTAATCCAAAGGTCGCGGGTTCGATCCCCGCCCTGGACACTTTTCTTCACATCTTTCAGATCCTGATTTCAACCTTTCACATTTGGCGACCGTGCCGTGTCCTTACCGCTCTGAGGAGATGAAGTCGTTTGTGATGCCTGGGAATGGTGGAATTGCAGGTCCTGTAGTTGGTTTGGTTTATGGTGGTCCTCGTGGTGCTAAGGGTTAATATATATGGTTATATGGTTCTTGTGTGATTTGGTTGAAAAGCTCCCGGCTTTGAAGAAGAATGAAGTATGATATGGCCTCGGGTTAGGAGGCAGCCGGGGAGCCGCCCTTAGGCCACATGGTACTTGGATTTGAGGACCGACCTGCAATTCCTGGAAATTCGAGGCCGAATTTCAATTAGCAAGGGGGAGTATGTTAAATATCAGCAACCCAGAAAGGTTGAAATCAGCGTAATAATCTAGTCTCCTTGTCCGGGGATGTAGCGCAGTGGTAGAGCGTTCTACTTCTTAAACCAAAGCTCGGCGGTTCGATCCCCGCCCTGGACACTTTTCTTCACATCTTTCAGATCCTGATTTCAACCTTTCACAGTAAGCTATATATGTACTTTATTATATCACTGCACTCTGCTTCAAACTTCAAACTAAAAATCATATACGTATCCTACATTCCTGCACTAAACTTTGCCTTCAGAAGCTAATTTACATGAACTATATGAGTTCTGAGTCTGAATACTACGGAACATAAAGTCTGGTTCACATTGCAATAGGTTTAAGGTTTAAGCAAGATTTAAGGAATGTCTGAATATCACGTGGCTTCTTATATCAAATAGTGTGCATTCAAATCTTGAAGGATTTTAAAATTTTCATACGTCAAGAATTCTACAATGTATAAAACTAAAATTATTATCTAAACCTTCTACATATTATAATACCTAGAAAGCTTAAACTTAAATACAAAGTAAAAATATTTTAACTCGGCTTTCTTAAACCTTAAACCTAAAACCTTCCAGTGTGAACGCTTCAATATATATAAATAAACAAGTTTATATATAACTATAAACATTAAACCTTGTGCAGTGTGAACCGGGCTTAAAACCTAAACCTGTTTAGCATAAGAAAGCAAAAGCTTGTATATATATTATGTAGTGCGCGATAGCCATGAAACAAAAAATTTATAAACATATACGATACAAAATCTTTTGTATTTATCAACTAATGAAGTGATTCCAACATCCTTTGAGCAACAAACAACAGGCGTTACGTAATGCCAAGAGTAATCCCTCCACACGTGAATATAGTTCACTTCAAAGGAATTCGAACGCTATCTGTGCGTTCTAAAGCTCGAAGCAGACACAAATTATGTAGCAGAAGGCAAAGCGTTGTGTTCTCGAGCTTTAGCACGCTAAGATACGGCAAGTGAGGGTACAGAACAGAAACATGTACACATTTGTGGGGGGTCAGCGTGCACTGTGCAGAGCATGTACCTTCCGCTGTTAACAGAGAGACTTCCAGCCGTCGCATTCTTCCTATATGATGCACTCTTGGTAATGCTAATCTTGAACTTACTTACTTCTTTTGATCAGACACCAAGAAACCAGCGATTTCAAGGACTTGCATACATCTTTACTGTAGGCTCAGGTAGCAAGGGACTTTTGCTCATACGACGACGACACAAGACGCATACGTATGAATTTTTCAACGTATTGCTCTTGAATTTCAACATGAATCAGTGCTGTCATCAGTTTTATTTCAGCAACAGACACAACAAATCGTAAATTAAAAAATTGCTATAGGTTTCATATATTGTAGTTGCTATATACCTGGAGCTCTTTTATTGAAATTTATACTATACATTTTTCAGATAATTGCATATATATCTGCTTTGTGATTGCGACGCATACCAGGCAGTATAGAAGCTGAAACGATTCAACACTTTAAATAATTTTTCAAAAAAATTAATTCTTCAAAATGACAGATTCTTATGTTTTAACTAGAGATGGTCCGCCACTACCGCCACTACCGGGGCCGGGGCCTGGAAATTGCGGGTTCAAATCAAAACTTTTCTAAAATTTTCTTGAAAATTTAAATTTTGCAATATATATTTTTTGATATACAAACGTTACTATCGTTGTTTTCAATCATATCGGCTGGAAAACAAACGATTTGTAATACTTTTTGACATTCGAAAATTCAAAATTTTGGTCAAAAAATGTCAAAAGTTTTCAAAATTTTGATAATTTTTGGCCCCGGTCGGTACCGGGTCCTGACCACCGGAGCCGGGGCCAGGCCCCGGTGCATCCCTAGTTTTAACTACAAAAGTTCAAGAATTTCAAACAGTTAGAAAAATCAGCAAGAAATTTGGCTCAATTCCAACTTGCGATCATTTCAGCCAGCCGTCGCAAAAACCTGGCACCCGATGCAATTCCTATCTCCTAATTCCTACCCTCTTTGACAGCTGATATCAATCAGCTGTATGATAATCATTGGTTTACCCAGCTTAGTCTCATACGTAACTGTGTCTGCTGTTTGATTGAACTCATTTTCAGTTTGTTCCAACTTTAAGTGCTGCTCATACAATGGTCATGAGCTTCAAAGTTTCATATCTACTGCCATGTCTGTCATGCTGGGAGAGAACAGAGAGTAGTGGAACAGTTTCATGAGAAAGAGTCACATGAGCTTTGCCTCCATATAGAGAAAGAAAGTTTTTATCTGGATCCTGAAAAGCATAAACGAGACCAATTTGCGACCTCTGGACCCAAAAGAAAACCAGCTGTGATTCAGTTTCTCCCCCTCTCACACCCGAAAACTTTAATAAGTATGTCTGATCTAATGTGGCCGACTTCTTACTGGGACCACACAGGCGTTCAAGGCACCACTTAATTTACAGTTTCCAAATGTCTTTCCCTAAGTGCTTCTTTTCAGCATTGAGGCAACAAACTCCTACATTCAGTCGACAAAATTTAAATCTTTCCATTTCAGACTTTCGAGCTCAAGCAAATAAATTTTTTATCAATATTTGAACTTGTATAAGGTGCTACGAAAGCACGGCAGAGAACCAAATATCCAAAGCCTACTGCTTTTTGTGTAATTTGAGCAGAGAAGGTTAAATTTTGCCTCTAACGAATTTCCATGGCTGAGTAGCAAACACTAACAAGATCCTTTTTCAGATACAAAAAGAAGCTAAAATACGTACGTATATCCTGAGCACATTACAGCGTTTAACTTTCAAGAAAATTCAGTTACAGTAAAAAATATATAACGTCAGAAACCGCTATATATATATATATAACAATAAATTATACAAACTAAATGAACAAAATGTTCATATCAACTATTAAGAAAGATCGATGTGATTTATTACACAATTACAAATAATATACATAGGAAGAGGCTGGCAGCAGTTTCGGCTTTTAGAGCTTAAGTTAGGTATATACCAAATTTCATATCCATAGTAACATACGTAACTAGAATACCTAAAAATCCATTAACTGAGCATAAACGAAGCCGTTTAACCACGCACTCCTAAAACTAAAAGTATAGCTTTTGACTTAGGGACAACTTTCAGGTTAAGCTGAAGCATATTTTATCCTCTGTCTACTAAAGCAGCAGTGCAAATCCATCTACTTTGCATATTTCTCCTGGGAAATCATGCGTTCATTATCAGACTAGTGACACAGGGGAAATTTAGATCAGACCTCAAAATATGTACCTTAAAAACCTGCCAGCTTCTGACAATTTGCTGTCCTTTTCTCCCCCCTTCTCACCAAAACAACAAAGTGAGCTAGATAATGCCTATTCACCTTCAAGCTTTAAGCGAAGCTTTTTTTCATACACAGGGAAGGGAAACCTACCTACCTATCATTTTTGAACCACGACTTCCTCCATGTTATTATGTGTGCTGTGCTAGCTGGTTGAAGCTATAATACAAAGCCTGGGTATCAAAAGATGTCCAGAAGCCTATGTACTTACTAATTAGGAAACTTTCTTTGTGTGTTGTATATCAATGTCGCCTTCTCTATTCTGTGCTGCAAATTTTCATATTAGACAGCAAAAGTTAGTCAGGGTTAGAAATTATTAAATCTTTCGCTCACTTTGCAAATCCAGGTCAGGCAAGCTCGGAACCTTCGACAGCAGCAACACGAATATATATACGATATTCATAGTCCTATACACAATATGTAATCCTTGCATTCCATAGTTAGTATGTATATACCTATAGAAGGCTTGGCTTAGTCTTCTGGGGGAAAATTGATATGGAGATTCTATCAAACAAAACAGAAAACGTTCATACGTGCATCCTAAAACACTGAACAGTGTTTGTTGGCTGTGTTTACCGTACTGAGTCCTTACAGCTAACTAGATGGGGATATAATGAAATTTCAATCCTTTTCGAGCACAGGTATACATACACCTCTGTATGTGTAGGCATACTAAGCAATATTCCTTCAGCCATATATTCATTTATATATTCCGTTTTTTTCTGTACCCCAAACGCAGAATTTAATTATAGGTCTTCTTGGACCAATTTTAATTGTATTAGACAACAAAAGTGTCATGTATTATGCGGTTCTGAACGATTAAGTAACTTCGTTAACGCTGGCATAAAATGCCAATGGTGGGCCTGCAGTAGTGTGAGCTCATCTCATGGGAATAAGTCCCCAGATGAAAACTTGCGGCTCCGTTAGAGCAACGCCCAGGCAAAGCAATTTGTCCCCACACATTTTCTCCAATTAGACAATTTCAATGGGCCCTACTTAAGGAAGGAAAGGGGCGAAAGTAGAATTCCTATTAAAGGGGACAGGCCCGGTCCGGAAACTAATAAGTCAACAGCCTTGAACGACGAAGCCTCTTAAAAATCAGACAGAAATTTCGGCATCATTTTGGCCGCCCGGAGAGCCTGATTTTCTAACAGCGCAAGACCGGCCTGAATTGAACCGGATTTTTTGTGTGATGTGATTGTTCATCCCTCATTTCACTGGATGATTGCTCAGATTCACACAAGATATGAGAGGAATATTTATAGCAGAGCTCTTGTTATTTAATACAATTCAATCAGAAAAATATTTCTCACCAAATTGGCACACGACGGTACTTGTAACAGCTTGAAAAATATACTGAACGTCGGTATATTAATATACCAACTACGGCGGAATATGCAACGTAATTTTCATCTGTACATGACAGGATAATTTGCAAATAGAAACAGATATTTAATGATAATAATTTCTGGCTTTTTCTTACAGGGGTAGGGGGGATGGCGGGATGCCCACATTCAGAAATCGCCCCCCGACTTGGATCGCCCCCCCTAGGATTCGGGCCTTTCCCCCCAGAATTTTAAAGCGCCCGAAAAAATGATTTTGAGGGTGAATTTTAAAACATTTTCCAGTTTCATCGGATTTTTAAGCATTTTCAATTATTTTAAGCTTAAATTTAGGTTAAAAATAGTTAATTTTTAGCTCAGCAGCAAAAAATAGTATTTTTAGCATTGTTTGAATAATCCTCACCCAGAAATATTTGCATAGGAAAAAGCCACATTTAGTGCATAATATGATCATTTCAGGAAATATATAGCGCTGTTTTATATCAACATATCTCTGCGTATACGTTCCAATCATTCCAGATCTTCTTGCTCTATTTACTTGAACAATGATTTATCACTGGACTTGTGATACCTAATTTAACTACATATTAAAATATTCCATCCGGGTATATTTGCGCGAACGTTAAGTGCTAACAGCTATACTTACACTATACATATTCATCTTATTCCGAACGGGTGATGGCGAGTAAAAATATCGTGCCTATGGGCGAGGACCAACTTCCTGACGGCATTTCAGGAGACGAAGTCCAGGAATTTTGGGAAGCATTTCGAGAATTCGACAAAGATCGATCCGGCACAATCAATACCAAAGAGTTGGGAGTAGCCATGCGCGCCCTTGGACAGAATCCCACTGAACAGGTTAGAACTAGCTTACTCACATTACTATATACATATTTGTCTGTAGTTTAAATATATGCCGGTTCATATTAGTAAAATATAAATGTTTCAGTTTGTGTGTAAAACAGCATTACGAGGTCTTGTATGTAAAGCCAAGAGTACATAACCAACACGTGGCTTCAGGCTCCAAGTACCAGTATCATTCATCATTATTATAAAATGCCCAGACCATTTAAAGGAGTATTATTTACTCAACTATATAAAAACAAAAGGTTATAATAAAGTTAAGGTGAGATGATCAAATAACAGTGAATAGACGAAGATATGCTTCTAGCTGTAATTCACTAATGCACTATATAGCTAACTATCATTTTACAAACATTAACCGACAGCTAAATGACGAAATCTACCGAATAAACAATGGGGAATTTAAGAAAATGGGAGTTTTGAGAATTTTCGTGAAAAGAGCGCGGGAAAAATTTTCGAATTTTCCCTCTAAAAATATTTTCCGCCCCCTAAACAGTTTACAACAATTAAACTACAAAGTTATTAAACCAACAGTTTACAAATTGAATCACAATTTTATTCTTTTCTGTTTCAGGAACTGTTAGACATGATTAACGAAGTGGACATCGACGGTTCCGGTACCATTGAATTCCCCGAATTCTGTCTACTTATGAAACGAGTATGCAAGGAGAATGACGCTGACATGATTCGTGAAGCCTTCCGGGTATTTGACAGGGACGGAAACGGGTACATTACGGCCGGCGAATTTCGCTATTTCATGACCCATATGGGCGAACAGTTTACTGAAGAAGAGGTGGATGAGATCATACGAGAGGTCGATATGGACGGCGACGGTCAGATAGACTACGAAGAGTTCGTTCGTATGATGAGCTCCTAAGCGACACACATTCGTCTGGTCCATGGTAAACCTCCTGTACTGTACTACTATAATTCTACAATTATTCCATACACGATACGGTACTAAGTACAACCTATTCCCGGTCTAACTTTCTGTTCTAAATGTTCCTGTTACCATCGTAAAACAACAGTATTTATATGTGCAGTGAAACTCCTGACAAAATACGGAGAAGGTTCGGCCCAATCAACGTTATTGCGTACGCAGAGAATGTAGTTTTAAGGAGTTCTAGCGCAAAACCTTCATAAAACACTATTTCCACTGGTGAGGAATTCCCTTTCTGTTCAGGAGTTTTGCTGTATGTAGTAGAACGTACGAGTAATGTATTGTAATGTAAACGTATTTGGTTGTACGAAAAGTAAAAATTTAAACTTCTAAGAAATGCTCTTCTGCGATCGGTGTATTTTCACAGGAATGAAGGAGGGTAGAGATGGGGAGGCGAGGGCCCGTCTTGAAATCCATCGCTTATTATTTTCAAAACATTCGCTTCGCCGAGTAGTATCAGCTTTATAAGCACGTTTTAGTTAAAAGGTCGGCGATTAACCTCACCAGGGAAAACAATTGAACAATGATTCACTGAAGATCAGGGGCGTACCCTGGATTCTGAAAAGAAGGGGGTTTTGGCAAAAAACTTCCTGAAAAGGAGGGTTTTGACAAAAATTTACACTTTTTGTAAAGCAATATTGGTAAATTTACCTCAAAAGGTCGGGGTTTCAATCCCCAAAACCCCTTCCCTGGATACACCCATGCTGAAGATGTCCAGTCCAGTGTAAGTTAATTCAAAGCACGCACAGAGTACATAACCACAATGAATAATAAAGGTTCAGTAAACAAGTTCTTGAAATTCTGAAAAATATACCTGCAAAGGGCATCGGGAAAAAGTCCCCAAAAAAGGGTTTTCCGTTGTTTCCTTTTTTTTCAGGAGGGTAGGAAAAAACGGGAAAAAACTAGGAAAAATTTAACCATTCCGGAAAGTTTTAGAAGTGTTCAGATGAAAATTTTAGTGATTTTTCTCAAATTTTGTTCATTTTTTCCAGATTATTAGCTTTGCACCGAGTTTCTTATTTTGAAGCCCGAATTTAATTTGAAAAGTTTTCTTAATATTTCATAAACTACTTAGCTTTATGAAGTATAATATTATTGTCAGTTCAACGGCAAACTCTCTATTTATTATTACGGCTTTTTACTTACATCTAAAATCCAAAGTTGTGAAAGAATAAAAAATTATGCACACGGAAAAATTATTTGAAAGTTCTCACTGCTCTCAGAAACTATAGTTTCTGAGAGCAGTGAGAACTTTCAAATAATTTTTCCGTTACCTTATAAGGTAACTAGGAATTGTACCCATAGTCTGCTGAAACCTCGTTTGAAAAGTTTTCACAATTGCTTAGTTTGGCTACGTTGAAAAAAGGTAAAGGTTAACCCCAGGAAATATCTCCCTCCTGCCACAGGACATGGGGTGCCGGTGCTCATCCCCGGATTCTCAGCCGTAGAGCCAGGAGTGTCACTTCAACTGATGACAGCATCCGTGGAAGCGGGGCCGGCCCTTCTACACACATTCCTGTTAACTTCCCACCGTAGTGGTACCCACTTACCGACCAGTTTAGGATGGATAGCTGGGTTGACTAGAGTCGAGAAAGCTTTTGTGGCCTCCGGGAATCGAACCCCCGACCGTAAGATCGGAAGGTCTGACCAGCGCCTTAGACCACTCGGCCATCCCGACTCACAAGCAGCGTTGAAAAGCTCATAAAAATGTTCAAATGGCGTTTAAAACTAACTTGCCGAAACATTCGTTAAGACAAGCTACAAATGTTATAGAAACAAATTTATGAGACGCTCTGACATGATTAGAACAGCGGAAAAAAGTAGAAAAAAATCGGACAAGAGTACTTGTTTTCCGCTCGATTTTTTCCGGAAAAACCAACCCTACTGTAAAGTAATTAGTAAGTAAATGAAATTAATTAAAACCTACTTCTTTAGCACACTGTATAAACACTTTCTCAGCATATACTCCGACTACATTTTCTGCTTTGATCATCTGAAATATTAAACAGAGTACATAACCTACCCAATAGCTATCTACGGAGAGTCGACTCCTACTTCCTAACCAGCCTTTCCCGTTTCCCCACCAAGCTCATTCATCCCAATCAGATTGCATAAACACAGCCCTGTTTGTGAAGAGAGGGGGTGATTGCCTAATACCAGTCTCTTTTAGCTCTTCTTCCTATGCGGCGAAGATTATGTTCTGCCGATTCTCTCCCCCCAAACAGGGAAACGTTTGTCTGCTGATATACGTAGACAGCTCCTAACAAGCAGATTTTTAAATAAAGGTAGGTTGGAGGGGGACGAGATACTGGCATTTTTAGTGCCCCCTCCCACTTTTTGGAGGTCGCCCAAAAGTATCAAAAAATTAAGGGTTTGCGGTCAAATTTTCAAAAAATTTTCCCAATTTTTAGCTACGAACTTATGAGTTAATTTTAATCTTAGAAACAGAGATTTTTGGAGTTTTTATCTTAAAAATACTGAATTCAAGTAGAAATTTATAGCTTGGGTTCGCCCCACCCACTTTCAAAACCCAAAAAATGCCAGGAAATAATGCTGAAAACCAAAATTTTCCAGTTTGAAGGTATCAACTAATAGCTTAAACATTATCTATCATAATTCGCTTTTGTGCACACAAAATGTTTTATAGTTTAACAACTTCCTGAATGGTAACACCAAGCTTTTTCTAGCTTTTACAAATTTTCGGCGTCTTGGGTTCCACAGAACAACTTTTTGAAAACAAAGTTCACATTTTGGAAGAAAGTTCTGCCTACACCACTCAATAACATAAACAATTTCGTATAAAACTCAAACAGTTGCATAACAAATTTAATCAGAACTCATCACAGAAATGTAAGAGCATGCGAACCACAGTCTTACGCTATTTGGGACATTGACTGCCACTGCAGCAACTTTCTGTATATTGTCCGGTGTCAAATGTTCCAGCAAGCATTTTCTAAACTTGTCATTTGGCAGAGAAAGAAAGATTTTATAATCAATGGCTAAAATCAAAATTGTAGAAATAAACTCCAAATCTGCAGATTCACACAATTATGCGCAAAGAAAACTCAATCGTTCGCCCTGGGAGAAAAAGAGGGTCATACATTAGAGACAACAACTCAAAAAACTCGATACAGAACCAGCTTAGTTTTGAATTGAAGATAGAATATTGCAACACATATCCACACATTTTTACTAAAATTAAAAACCATGAAAAAGTAAAATCATTTAAAACTGTAAAAGTAGTTGTTTTTGTGTACGTGTATTAATTCTGGAGAGATCTGTTCGAGTGCTTGTTTTTTGGTCGTAACGATTCGGCTGCCGTGTTCTGATACATGCTGACGTGGCTTTAACTAAGCTTAGCCAATCGATTACCCTTCAGGGTTCATGCGGACTTTTCAGTTTCAATTTCCAGGTTTTTCCAGGTTTTTCAAGGTTTTCGGCGGCAATTTTCCAGGTTTTGTATTATTAAATTTTAATCAAATTAATGTAAATTTGGAGCATTTTTGGGATACCAGGACCTTAAAACCAGCGATGAACTGGACTCAAGCACAACAACCAGGCACGTGTCCCTACATAATTAAAGTAATGGTAAATGTGGGCTGGGTTTTTCCGGAAAATGTGGAAAACTAGTTCAGGGTTTTTTTGGTTTCACGATTTGCGCCAATGCTGCGTCAGGAAAAATTGTATTGCGTCAGGAACTGGGGTCACTGCGTCAAAAATAAAATTTTTAAACAATTTAATAAGTATTTTAAACATTATTTTAATGTGTAACCAACGTTTAACTATTTAACCATCAATACACAGCATTACACACATTTTCCACCTGTTTTTCAAATTTTGCATCTTCAAAGCCGACTTTAATGTGTGAAGCATTAAGATCTAGAGAAAGAACCAACACGGGAGGTCTGGGGGGCGGAGCCCCCCAGAAGTTGAAGAATTTTTGCAATTAAGACTCTCCCAGGAATTAATTTAGAGCATTTTCGCGACCAGTTGATGTGGTATTAAGTATGGCCGGTTATTGCAATATCGAATGTATATTAAAATCTTTTTAAGTGCTACATCTCCAAGACTTGCAAGCTGTTTCCGCTGCTACATGCGCCCTTATATTCAATGATTAAATAAAATATTAGTTTGTCAGTCATCTTAGCACTCAGTAACAAGTAAGAAGGCAGACATGCGGGGGTCTGGGGCGCAGCCCCCAGCAGAAAATTTTTAGAAATACCACGCTTGAAACACAATTTTTTCAGCAAGTTTGCACAATTTTGCCTCTAGTGAAGTTCAAATCCAGCTGCGCCAGGCTTGCGTCAGGGCTAATTTCATTTGCGTCACACGAAAAAAATTTGCGCCATGACGCAGCCCCTGACGCAAAAAACCATGCACTAGTTTTTTCTGCTTTCCCAGCGTTTTCCCCCTTTTTCGATAACCCCAATGGCTTTAAACTGCTTCTGAAGCGCTAGAAAGGTAAATTTGAACGAATTAAAGCGTTAAACAGTATTTTAAAACTACAAATAAAAATCTAGACCGCTTCAAAGAATTTTTAAAAAAATTTTCAATTTTTCAAATATAATTTCGAAAACTTTCGGCAGTTTCGCAAAATTTTCATAAATATTTGAACTTATCGGGTTCTTCGGTGCCGGTCGTGCAGTAATTATTGACATTTTCAATCAAACTTTTGGAAATATGAAGGCTAAAAATACATATATAGGTTAAATCTTTACAAAAGTTGTAATTCGCTAAAATCCGAATAAATAGTGTTAAAAACACAAAACTAGTGTTAAAAAGTATATAAAAAACCTCTTCAAAAGTCTGAAAACTACATAATGGACTAACGAATGTAAAGTTGTTTTTAATATTTTTACTTTTTCACAATTTACATTCCTATTACATATTTTTAATTTCGACGGCGTAAATTTACAAAAATCGCTTCTAAGCGTAATAAACTCAATTAAAGCACTTAAGGGGGGGGGGTCCGTTTTTTTGGTCATTTTCTCGACTTTCTCCGATCTCGCTGATTTTTACATATTTTATTGTCCAAACGGTATATTTTAACGAGTTTTTAAAATTGAAGTTGTAAGGCTTACGGTTATTGAGTAATTTCATCTCAAAGTTGAGATTTCATGTGTTAAACATTAGGAAATTAAAAAAGTTGTCACTTTTTCACATGCGCCAGAGAAATCTCACGAATGGCAAAATGGACCCATTCAAGCTGTATCATATTAATTCCATGTTTCCAAACTGGGATTTGTAGGAATCAGAATTTTAAATTAGGTCTTTAAAAAATTTTAATGAATTTTTGAAGTATTAAAATTTGAACTGATACGAAATTTTAACATATACTTCAAAATTCATTAAAATTTTTTAAAGACCTAATTTAAAATTCTAATTCCTACAAATCACAGTTTGGAAACATGGAATTAATATGATGTATATATATATAAAGCTTGAACGGATCCATTTCGCCATTTGTGAAATTTCTCTGGCGCACGTAAAAAAGTGAACACTTTTCTAATTTCCTACACTTCCTAATGTATGTTTAACACATGAAATATCAACTTTGAGGTGAAATTACTCAATAACCGTAAGACTTACAACTTCTATTTTAAAAACTCGTTAAAATATACCGCTTGGACAATAAAATATGTGAAAATCAGCGAGATCGGAGAAAGTCGAAAAAATGACCAAAAAATGGACCCCCTTAACCTCGAGTTAATGCTTTTTTAGCAGTTTTTAAATAAGATTAAAGAGTCTTAGCTATTTTACGCACCGTGTTCGTTGAATTATATATAATATTAAACAGGAATAGCAGACGAAAAAATAGATTGCAGGGGCAAGGTGGCACCCAGCGAAGGGTTCAAGGGTTCTAAACCCACCCCTTTTGGGATGACTAAAAATTGCAAAATGAAACTTTCAATCACTTTTATAGAAAATCTCACTATTTTTCAAAGAATTAAGCAGTTAGTGAACGCTTTTGATGTGAAAGTGCAAATATTTTAAGGAGTGTTAAGGTTAAGTGAGCTCCGTACTAAATTATTTTCGGGCTTGACCTTGAATCCTCTTCTGCTAGACCTTGGACCCTCTCCTTTCTAAATTCCTGGGTGCGGACCTGGCAGGGGCACTAGCGCAGCCAGAAAAATTTTTGAGGGGGGGAATCCAAAAAAATAAAAAGTTTAAGGAAAGGCGTATTGCTATAAAACACACAATAACCAAGTAGAAAACTATGTACAAAGTGTAAAAAGCTGACAAACCGGGCTAAACAAAATCACAATTCGGGCAATTTTTTCCAATTTCAACGGTAAATATAAGAAATTTGGCGAAATTTTACAATCAGCGAATTCCAGGTTTTTCCAGGTGTTTACCCAAATTCCAGGTTTTTCCAGGTATTTCCAGGTTTTTCCAGGTCGCATGAACCCTGACCCTTTTACATATTAACTACGGACTTTTATATTTGGCGCTGCGAGTAGTATTTAAAAACAAAATACATTGAAAAGGTTAAACAAAACGAAAAAATTGCAGCTGATCGAAAATTAATGATTCAAAAATAAGTTTTCGCTTAGCAAAAGTGATACCTCCACAAGCCTGTATGCTTACTTCTAGCAGCTTTGGCCAACTGTTTCAGGCACTTGATATGTGTCTTAGCATCCGCATCATCACAAATATGCTCAGTGACCCAGTAGTAGAGCAACATTCTGGACAAATCCTGTCCAGAAAGCTGAGGAAATACCTACAAAATTAAACACATAGAACAGCAATTTTGAGCTATCGTTACACTGGTGCAGACTGAATAACACACACGCAGTAGATCAAATTGTCAAATTGTAGGTAGTTGTTGCCGACGACGACGACGACGATGATGATGATAGGGGGGGGGGGGCTTTGGAACCACCTCCGTGGGAAATCCGATGGACATGGGACCCCATCAAATGGAGATCCCCACAGGTATCCCCTGGCGGCATCCGTCTGGTCAACGGCGCAAATCGGTTCCAACCTCCCGGGGACACGGCATTAGCCGTGTCGGTTCAACACTGAAGCATCCGGAGTCCTTAAATTATGCTACCGAGCGGTGTGATCCGTTCCCCCACATCTTTTTCCTGATGGATGTTCCGATGTGTGGACCTGCCTGTCGAAGACGTGTGCTGGACTGCTGGTTGCAGACGTGCCCTCATATGGCTTCTAAGCTGACGAGCCCGGAACAACAACAACAACAACATGATGATGATAATGATTCGGGACCAAATCAAATGGAGATCTCCCACTGGCATCCGTCTGGTCAACGGCGCAAATGGGTTCCAAACTCCCGGGAACACGGCAGTCTTGGATTAACACTGAAGCATCCGGAGTCCTAAAATTATCCTACCGAGCGGTCTGGTCCAAGCCCTCACATCATTTGCTTCCCGGATTCTCCGATGCGTGGACCTGCCAATGCTAAGACGTGTGCTGGGCCAGTAGATGCCAAAGTGCCCTCTCGTGTAGCTTCTCCAACCTGATCGAGCCCGGAAAAGTATAACAACAACATGATGATTCCGGTGGCCGTTATTAGTTATACGGCGGTTACTAGATAAAAGAGCTATTCCAAAAGAAGCCCGGAACTGTCCTGAGCCCGGATCCAGTATCAGACAGGTTAGGTTAAGAACAGGGGACACAGACCAGGACATTTGACCTGCTGCATGTAAAGATCCTAGCATCGGAGAACTATGTGTTGTCAACTTCCCCACCGGGTCAAATCTTGATCAAAATTTACAGGACTACAGTGCAGCATTGATACTATTATTTAGTAAGCGGCGAGCGGGTGACAAGTAAAGATAACTATCTCAACCAAACCTGAGCGGTACGTATGAGATAATTATTACAATGTTATTTAGCTTTTAGCATAGAACTTCATACAGTAAAAGCAAGAGTGCACAATTGCACTATTATTAAGAAGAAGAGTAAGCCACTAGAGGCTGGGCTTATTCTAGTGGGGGGGGGGGTGGCCCCCCCATAAACACCCTTCCCCCCCCCCAAAATCGCCCCCCCCCCAAAGTGAGTGCCCCTTTAGGTACCAACTTTTACCCTGAAGAAATCGCTGAGAAGGCCAAATTTTCAAACATTTTCCGGCTTCGCCGGAGATTTTTAGTCGATTTTTGCCTATTTAAGCACTATGTTTGCACTAAAAATCATCTTTTTTGGCGATTACTATAAAAATAGCGCTATGTTTAGCATGTTTTTAGAAAAATTTTCGCCCCCCCCCCACGAATGACTCGCCCCCCGAGGCCCCCCCAAAGAGCCCCCCCCCAAGAAAAATTCCCTAGAGCCCAGAGAGGGCTTCTCTTAACTGCCTTGCGTAACGGTGCTACAATACGACCAGAATACGCGAATGTTCCCCCGTTTGGGGGGGGTCGACCAAATCGACATTGCATACCCCCCCTCCGTTTGGTGGGGGGTAGCAGAAAAGAGGTCCCCGGTTGGGGGGGGGGGGGTAGCCAGCAGCCAATCGGATTGCAGAACCCCCCCCCCCACTCCGTTTGGTGGGGGGGAGTAGAGCAGAGGATTACGGTAGTTTTTGTTCTACTCGCAAATGGGTCCCCGTTTGGGGGGGGGGTTGCTGAAAGAGGTCCCGTTGGGGGGGGGGGTCACAAAAAGTGGTCCCCCTGTGGGGGGGGGGTGCCAACAGCCAATCAGAATGAGCAAAACTTAGCCTACTTGAGCGACCCCCCCCCCAAACGGGGACCACTTTCAGCGACCCCCCCAAAACGGAGGGGGTATACCTGTCGACCCCCCCCCCAAACGGGGGAACATTCGCGTATTGTGGTCGGCGCACCGTTACGCAATGCCAGGAAGAGGAGCCCTCTAGTGGCTTACTCTTCTTCTAATATATAGGAGAAAATCATGGACTCTTGGTAAAAGTAAGAAACAGCTCAAGAATATTTTAGGCAGGCACCTAATCAAGACTGAGGAACAAGGAAACAAATTTTCATCAAACCTTATCAGTCAAGGTTTCCAAAGCTTCTTGCGAACGATTTTTCAGTATTTCAATGAGCTGCATATTTTTGATCCACTGCTGGACATCCCCAGGTGAAAGGCTGAAATGTTAATTTATGTATTAACGATTTGAAGTTTAGAAGAGAAATTGACACAATATTATGATCTTCACAACAGAATACAATGGGCAAAGAATCTATCAATTGCACTAAAACACGGCTAAAATCCACACGTTGAGACTAAAGACTAGCTTGGCTGACCAAAAAATGACTAGCTTGGTGCAGAAAGTCTGTAAAATTATATTTCTTTCATGAGTGAGCCAAAAACTGAGCTCCACCCTCACCAGTTTGTTTAAAGATGACAAACCTAGTTTCCGTAATAACATGTTCCAAATTCGCCAGCGCAATTTTCCATTTTTCAATGCCATAGTTTTCCCCTAATGATAATGTAGTTTGAAACATTTCTGATTCTGTAGTCCTAAAAGTAAAAACAAACAGCACTGCAAAAGTATTAGACTAAAATAAATCAACTTAGAATTTCAAAACATCAGATATACATACATGTTAATGTCTTCGAGATTCAAGAATCATTATTGGGGACTGCTCGGTTTTCATGGCATAAATTCCATACTTATTTTGAAAACTTAAAAATTCATCCAAATTCATGGCAACTAACAGGCATGCTCCGATAGTTGACGCAAAAATGCCTCAAATCTAGACCGTTTTAACTGTATAAATACGTAAACTAAGCAATAATCGGAAAGTGAGACACACAAACGTACATTGCCAATCCCAAGATAGTTTCCTCTCTATAGTCAGCATCAGACGTAAATCTCCCAACATCAATATCAGCATTGATCTTTGACAGGGCAGCCACCTTCCAATATCGATCAGCCAGACTCCAGAAATGCACAAAATCGGGCCAAAACCGACACTGCTGTTTCTCTGAACTGTCAAGACTGTATACGTACATAACCAGACGCTTTGGCTCCAGAGACAGCCACTCCTCCAGCGTTACAGTTTCCATACCATTTCCCATGGAAAATTCGCCATGAATTACGGACCGTACCGTCAACAGCAGAGCATAGTAGTACAGTGCTAGATCCAGCAGGCCTGGTAGGTGGCTCAACTCTTCAAACAGCTGCCGTACCACAGTGGCATCAGAGATAGCCATCAGAAAGTCCAGGGCCAGTCTCGGATTTGATCCGATCAATCGCCGGGCCAGCAGCAGGCGTAACTGGTCCAGCTGGGCAGTCTCCCTGTCTGAACCCAGAGAATGCAGGGGAGTGGCAGCAGACCCAGTTGAGAGCTGGGTTAGTCGAAGCCAATTGACGCCCTCAATGAATGCAACATCATCCACTATGGAAGAGCTGTTGGTATCTAATCGGGTACATACAGGTGTCTAAAAGCATGAAAACAGAAGTAGACAACAGATATGACGATTAGATATTATGGCTTAACAACTGAACTGCAACACTGGAGCTAATATTATAATGTTAACAACGTGTCGGCTGGCTGGTACTTTTGCTCTAGAGGTTTGTGTATGGTTAATGCAAGAGTATTTATAAAAAAGGGATAACTTGCTCTTAAGTTTTGATCCATCTATAAAAGAAGTTAGTGGCGTGTCTTTTGAGGAGTATTCGGTGCAGACTGGCACGAAGACTGCTAGGACCTGTTGTTGAGTTTGGACTGTATCGGATCATTAAAGTGAAATGAAAGGAACCAGTTAGGTTACGTACCAACTTCTTGTTTTCCTTTTCCGAGATTTTATTCGGAATGAAGTTAACTCAAAATAGAATTCCTACCCAAATATTTATGAAATATATACATGAATATACTCACGTGCAAATTAATGAACTTTCCATGAAAGTATTGTTGCGCATCAAAGTAGCTCAGTGATTGCAGTGTACATCGCAGGTGGCAACAGTACTTTGCTAGTATTCACAGCTCCTATAGGACAATCCCCTTATCTCGCATAATGAAACAATTTTATAGCTACGTACAAACAAAAAATTGCGCCAAGAATTCATAATTCTATACTGGTGCAGTACTCTTAATACCTGTAATAGTAACCTCGTCAAACCGTAAGCGCTTACCAGCGGTTCCAAGTCTTCCGGTAGCGTCGTTGTAGGGGGCGTTGTACTTCGTAATCGCTCAACGATTCGGCTAAATGCGGCATTTATTCGATTTGTAGACTGCTGTTCTACCTTGATACTAGGTTTTCGTTCACTGGCAGACGCTTTCGCACCGGTCGCATTCAAAATCAGCCGACGCTTCAGATCTCTGACAGCCTCAAAAATCTCATCAAACCGATCCAGTCCACAACCGGACAGGGCAAAAATCAGCAGATCCAACTTCAGCTCCTCGTGCCCAGAAAACTGGCGACAGGTGGCCAGTCTTTCACAGATCTGGGCTGCCGGCCAATAGCCTAAGCCCATCAGACGCCGACAATACTTGGCACAGCATGACCAGTCACGCTGGTCAAAGGCAGCCTTAGCGCAAAGGTCATAAACCAGACCCTCAAGGGCAGCCGAAGGTCCCTCTTTTCCCGCGTTTTCCTGCAAATCCGGGACAGTAATGCGAAGCAGATTGGCTAATCGGAGCAGCCGGTCAGCCGATTTGTAGGCACTGTCAGAGGACTGAAGCGCCGTACGAAGAACCGTGATACGGTCTACAGTTAGCCGAAGCTGAAGGGGCAGTAGCTGGACATCTAGCTGATAAAGAATCTGAAGGGCTTCAATCAGGTCCAGTTCTTGGGCAACGGGCCCCGGACGGTCCGGCAAAAGGCAGAGGCAGGCTTTAGCCAACTCCACGCATTCATCCTGGGCATTTCGAGCTCCGTTCAGATACTCTTGAGCCGCTGCCACTATTAGATCAAGGCTTTTCGCATAGGGCAAACGACCCGGCTCCAGCTCATCCGGTTCTGCTGCCGTAGTTTGATCGGTCACTTCGACGAAGTCCACGGCTCGGCTAATGGTCGGCAGATGGCCAGAGGTCAGTAAACCCTCTACCAGATACTCCTGAACAATTCCGGGATCAATGGATGGAAAATGTTTATCACAAAAGTTAAGCATGTCCGTCTGAAACAAGAAAGAGGCCGATCAATTAATCAATACAAATCAATTAATCAAAACAATCAATCATCAGTCGATCAGTCGATCAATCAACGTTGTCAAAAGAAAAGTTTGCGCACGAAACTAACCATAGCTAAGTCTTACGTAATGAGGAAAGTTTTTTCGCAACTTTCCAGCCAATAATCGTTCGCCTGCTTTGCAATTATCACGGAATTTCCAAAGAAAAGAGATTTTGCGAAAATAGATATAAAAGCTTTCACGCTTGCTACTTAATTACTTAGTTTTCTTCAAGGAAATTTTTGGGGGTTTTTACCGGGGGGGGGGGGGGGTTGGAGAGAAATTAATGGGGCGTGGAGAGAAATTTTGGGGGATTTTTTCGCAAAATGAGCCAAAAATGGTATTTTTGGCGTATTTTGGATAGTAAAACGCAAAAAGTTCTCAAAAATCAGATGGCAGGATTTAAGCTTAAATAGTTATTTTTACAGAACAATCTCCGGCGAAGCCGGAAAGGGGGGCATTTTCGGGGGGAGGTCAATTTCGGGAGGCCCCCCGTCTTAGACAACTCAAAACAAGCATCACTACAAAAGCAAAGCAGAACTACTGACCTCCAACCGTTTCCAGTCACTGGTAGTCCATTTAGGCCTTGACCGTCGTACCACTCTCTGCAACAGCTGCAGGGCTTTTTCCTCATTCGCCATTAGCTCTTCCAGCTGGCAGTAGGATATTAATACTTCATAGCCTTCCAGAAGCTCTAGGCTCTTCAAAACATCTGAACAGGTTTCAACTACCACACATTCCTCTCCTGACAATTCTTCCGAGTCAGGCAACAAACCCAGCACCTAAATGAAAAAGGAATAGAGTAAATTAGTGCAGTCAATGCTAACTTTTCAGAAAAAATTTAACGCTTTCAAAAAATCTGAAAATCGTGCGGCTTTCGTAAGGCCGTGCCCCCCTTTTCGTGCATATATCGCTGCAGAAAGTGCAATTATTGCCCAATTTTATTCGAACTTTCAGAAAATATATTAGTTATGATGATAAACTTCCTGTAAACACCCCAGCTTCATAACGTTCATGTACGGTGAGAAACAAAATTTGAAGTTCTGGAACAAACTTTTGCCTAGTTACAGGGTTTCTCTAGGCCAAAAAAGCGGGGGAGGTGAAGTGGACACCCCACTTGTGGGGGAAGACCAAAAGTGGGGGGAAATAAAATGGGCTAGAAATGCTAAAATACCGTAAAAATTGCGTGTTTTCTAACAAAAAACAACTAAGTTCGAAAGTGCTCAAAAATCAAGTTTTAGTACCAAAACAGACGATTTTTGACCAAAAAATTCCGGCGAAGCCGAAACAATTTTGAAAATTTTGACCAAAAATCCTTAAAATTTAGTATTTCCTGGGCACCTTATAGTGAATGGAGGGGAAGCCCAAAAAGTGGGGGGGGGGCGAGTGGAAGGGGGCAGTGGAGGGGGGGGGGGGAACCCAACTACAAAAACCCCAGAGTGAATTTATTATGATCATTTTAAAGCTTATTAAGTTTTCTACAACTTTGCTTGTAGACATATGCCTCTAGATTTTATCGTTTTTGAGCAGTGAATTTTTGAAGAATTTTCGTTCGAAGTAATGTTTACGTGTATTGGTTGTTCTTAACACGATCTTGCTGAATACAGGTTTTGTCGAATTGGTACCAGTGTAGACCACAAACACAGATAAGTTTATAGTCAAATTAAAGAGCGTCGAAAGGAGTACAAATTGGGTTAGTTAAAGCCCTGTACACAGAATTTACAAGAAATTCTGGTCGAATGACTGATTTTGTCAAATATATAGCGACCAAAATTGTTTTGACCGAAGACTGCTCCAAAACCACGGCGTGGATCTGAAAGATATTTTACACACTATATTTTTGGACAATTTGCCCGGGGTAGTTCTTTATTTTTCGCTCTGTCAGCCTCCAATCAAGAGCAATGATTTTTCAAATTTGGACAAAATGCTCAATTTCTACATACTGAAACGATATTTTAACAAAATCAAAAAATCATCCCTTGCAAATTATCTCACAAACACACAGGGTATGACCATTTTTCTTTTTGCATAACAATTTTGGTCAAAAATTATGGCTACATTTGGTAAAATTGCGACCAATACAAACCAGGTAGACACGTTTCAATGGCACCAAACGACGCAGATGTAGAGCTTCAAATTGATATGTGGATCAATTCATAACTCTCAATATTGAGTAAGTTATAGCTTTCCAAAGTGGACTGAATGGAAGGGAAGCGTGCCCTTAAATGGCGCGAAAGAGCAAAACTATACACGACTCTTTGAGATGAAAAGCTTTATAGGAAAAAAATTGCTCAAGAGAAGAATACAACCTTTTTAAAATTTACCAACTGTTTTACTTATAAGCTGACTTTCAGATGTCTATTTTTCTATACAACCTAGCGGAGTCACTAATGCAAGCCCCTTCCAAAATCCTTCGAATAAAAAGAATGCACTCAGTAATTATAGCTTCTTATCTGCTAGCCATTGGGAAGTCTATAATAGGGTTAAATAAATTGTACAAAACTAAAAGACTAGGTACCTGAAAAGCCACATCAAGCTGGTCTTTGCGATCTGCCCGACGAATACATTCCACGGCAGTGCAAACCAACATTTCATTATTTAGTGGACTTCGTTCACTGCGCTTCCAGTACTGCAGCAGAAGCAGAAGAAAGCGTAGGCCATTCGAAGCCGAATATGTCAGGATAAAGTCATGCAGCAGATTCTGCAACTTTCCCTTTCGGCCGGCTTCGCACTGTCGGAAAAATGGCAAAACCCAATCGTTGAATTTCGGCACCAATTCACTTGATCGTACCTATAAAACAATCTTCAAATACTTATATGAGCCGATAACATCATTGGAATCATGCAAAAAAGACGGATAACTCACGATAAATGAATCAAGGCAAGAAAAGCACGAATTTATAAAAGTGCAAAGTGTAAAGTACCCCCAAAAATTGGGATAATTTTGCCTCTAACATGCTCATGCAGAGTACATCAGTCAAACATAACCAAACTTGGCCGTTGCTAATAAAGCACAACATTACTGCTATTTGGTGCTTACATCTTTGAGCATCAACAAGGCAATTTCAATCGGTTTCAGGTGACGATATTCAGCAAAGCTCAGATCACTTTCCAAATTACACTCGTAGATCAAATGACAGAATACACTCAAATCGTCCTTCAGCTGTTTCAAATTCTAAAACCATAACATTCATACAACTGCACTGTTTCTTTTATTGCCTTGCATATTGCAACTGGCGGATATCCTAACAATGCTAGAATTAAAAAAGATAAAATTGAAATAACACTCCTTACAGCAAAGTGAGCTACAGTAGTCAAAAGAATCGGATAACCCATAAAAAACTGCCTTCACGTTTTGGAAAAATTAGCACCTTTTTAATGAGACAATCGCACAAGAGAGCTACAGTACGACTAGACAGACAAAGAACGTAGCTATGTTTGTACATGCAACTTGAGATGAACAAAAAGTAAACACAGAAACAGTCTGATAGCTCATGACGTGTACTGTTGACCAACAAAACAAAAGAGACCGAAGAAACCAAAACAATCTGGTCCAATACTAAGCCCACCCGGACAAATTGTACATAAACGGTCCCACTGACACTATATACTATTAGAAAATTAAATGACCAAGGCGCCATAGATACTAGGATTACCTCTAGGCCCACTTTAGACACGGCCATTACAGCAAAAGCTAGGGCAAAATTGGGCATTCCACTCAATGCTTCAACTTCCAATATTCGAGTCTGATACCAGTGTTTCAGCTGATCCACGGACCTGAAAATAAATCCCTTCAAAACAAATATAACGTATACGTTCTGAGTCGACAAGCGATTGAAATCACGCTCTAAGAACATAAGGCGAGTAAGGAAACAAGTTTGGTGGGGACACTTCAATAAAGGTTTGGATTAAAACTTTGGGGAAGACAAATTTAAAGGGAAAATGGCTACTAGGCATATACACTCACATCCAATAAGTCAATGGTTCAATCAGGTAGTGCGCATTAGCTACCTAGAATATCACAAATCAGGGCAGTACACAAAAAGCATTAAACAAATAAATAAGAAAGGCATTAATTTAAGTTTAAAACATTAAGAATGTCATACGTGATTTTCAGTTCTTCAGGAAATTTGTTAATAGTACTTTCTGGATACACGAAGCCAGCATCTTCTGACCAATCTCCGGATCGCACAGTTTTGCCTCCATTACCTGACTCAGAAGGCCACGAAATTTCACTAAAACAATAGAACAGGGCTTTGCATATTTCTTGGATTCTTTTCTTTGAATCACTGTGTGCAATGAAATTGTGCGTACTGTACATACTGTCCCGGGACTACGGATGATCTACGCCATGCCCTCCTATACTGCCAAAGGGGGGGGGGACGCCGCCCGCTTGCGGTTCCTGGGACCTGGCCCCTCCCTGGACGCGCTTTGGTCCTCTCCGGTGCAGGTTATTGCCTACCTCAGGGAATGCGGCCGGCTACCAGCCGTCCGGGCCCATTGATCTCATCAACGGTCGGAAGCAATCATCATCAAATTGTGATAGAGAGCTGTGTACATTATATTAGAGTTAGAGTTTGACGATAACAAATTTTCTGACCCGATTCCGGACCTGGCCTGGACCTACTCATATCACCAGGTCGGGCCCAGATCCCAAGCCCACGCTTAGGCTTTAACAAACATTATAAATTATTCACAGCTAGTTTAACGCCCTCCAGTTTTATGAAGTTAGCCCACCTTCCCCTCTTCACAATAAAATCACCTGATACCTTAATGGAGTGAAAAATTCTTCGTAATCGGCGACGGGAACAACCTCAGGCACAGACGATAGCAAGTGATAGCTAAAATAAATAAATAATTCGTAAGTAAGTAAGTTAGTAAGTCTTGGAAGTTGTAATAAATGCAGATTACAGAGGTTACAGCACTCTTTCAACATTTACCAACCATTCAAGTGAAAGCTACGATCGTTAGTTTGTTGTACGCGAATTTCTATTAATATTATTTCTATAAAAAATTAAAAAGTATATAACATAACTAAGTGTGCCAAGCCTCACACTCTTAGTTATTAGGCTGGCGACATGATCTGCACGATAACGGCTGACTGCTCACCTCCCACAAATTGGACTCCAGTGACCTCGTCCCCAAATACGTACCCTGTACACATTTGTGTACGACCACTCGCTTATACGTGTTGAAGCTCGAAAGTGGCCAGCTGTTGATAAAGGTTTTGGGCTTAACACAAACATACAATAACTGTGACGCTGGTAATACTCTAAGTTATTATGTCCTCTTGATACAAACCAAATATATAAACAGAGTATAAAAAATACCGAAACGGTTCCAGCAAATCTGAGTGCCTTTTAAATAGCTCCTTCAGTGCTAAAAAATTGCCAGCCTAAAATGTAAGAACAAAACAATAAAAATAGTAGTTTTCTATGGACTAAAAAGGCCTGCTAAGGTTTCAATGACTAGACATTAACTGATGTGGCTCAAAGACTGAGGTAAGCACGTACCAGCCCCAACCACCAACATAAATGAAATTTAAGAACTGTTGTCAAAGGCAAGAGTTGTACATAATAGAATAAGAGTATAAAACTCTCACGCTACTGTGTGCTAAACATGCTTGATTTGCTCGGTTCATTAACTTGGGACCCCCTTCGAGTTTCGGAGAGGGGGGTCACACCTTACACTAATTACATGCTTTCATACAAACGTGTGTCTGTTCGCTGATTAGCTAATTCGCCTTAGGCTCACGGTAGGTATTTTATTATTAATTTTAATTAATTAATTTATAATTTTAACTAGGTTAGTGCAAGCAAATAAAAGACTAATTCGACAACATTGTAACATTTTTTCTGCTCTTTCCAATTATAGAAACAAGTTAGTTTACGCACCACTATTTTTCCTTTTTCGGAATTTATTTTTGGGATGAAGTGAACAAAAACAGAAGCCCGTCCAATATTAAAGAAATAAGTAAAATACACTCTCGTGCTAATTCCAACATTTTCCAGTTATCATATGTACACGTAAAAACACATTAAATTCCTATATTAGTAGTGCATGCGACCTCTGCCAGACTTGGTTCAAACACTTGCGGCTCATCAGTGGAGAAGTGTAGAACTAAGTTCTTTAGGAAGCTTTGGAAAAATGTTTTACAAAATAAATGAAAGATAATTTCGCCGCCAGTCGCCTCATAAAGTGTCATTAGTGTGGTGAACAAACATATATGACATCCAAAATATGAAAAATTTTCTCATTTTGAAAACTGTTAACAAAGTGTAAGAAATTGGACAATTCCCTAATATTTCGATAATTAAAATATTTAAAACATGAAACATGAAATTCTAATAGAATGAAATTAATAAATTTCATCACCGTTTCCTTAAATTATATATATTTTTGATAAGTATATACTCAGAAAGGAGGAACTCGATAGATTCTGAAGACAAGACAAAAACTATTCTCGTTCCAAAATATGGAACATTTCTCATTTTGAAAACTGTTAACAAAGTGTAAGAAATAGGACAATTCCCTAATATTTCGTCAATTAAAACATTTAAAAACATGAGACATGAAATTCTAAAAGAATGAAATTAATAAATTTCATCACCGTTTCCTTAAATTATATATATATTTTTGATAAGTACTCAGAAAGCAGGAACTCGATAGATTCTGAAGACAAGACAAAAACTATCCTCGTTCCAAAATATGAAAAAATTTTCATTTTGAAAAACTGTTAACAATGGGTAGGGTAAGAAATTGGACAATTCCCTACTATTTCGATAATTAAAACATTTAAAACATAAAACATGAAATTTTAACAGAATGAAATTAACAAATTTCACTGCTGCTTCCTTAAATAATATTTTTGAAACGTACTCAGAAAGCAGGAACTCGATAGATTCTGCAGACATGACAAAGCTATTCTCATTCAAAATATAATACATTTATTTATTGAATGTTAGTTCAATGCTAATACATAAATAATTCCCAAAATATACACTTTAGGCTAGAGTAAGAATTAGTAAGTATTAGTACGGCTTCAATAGTACGTAGATATACTTTAGTACGACATAGGTCGTAAAGACTTTAGTACGACGACAGTCGTAAAATACTTTAGTACGACTATAAGTCGTAAAAGGGTGGGGTAAAGAGCTAGGAGAGACCAGTTTTACAAAAACTTTGTTTTCTTAAAACCCGTTAGTATGCAAGAAAGTATAGATGGAATTATATACTTTCAAAATTATGAAGCATATAGCACATAAATTTTTCGAGATTATCATGAAAAAGGAAGAAATAAACCAGAAAAATTAGGAGGATAGATTTAGGTACGTTGGAATCGAAAAACTTTACTCTATTTAGAGAAAGAAAATTGGTAAACGGTAATAATTACTTATACGGAAAATAGAGCGCAGCCGCGCTAGAGTGGTAAGGAAAGGGACGATTTAAGAACTGTTGTCAAAGGCAAGAGTACATGATAGAATAAGAGTATAAAACTCTCACGCTACTGTGTGCTAAACATGCTTGATTTGCTCGGTTCATTAACTTGGGAACCCCTTCGAGAGTTTCGGAGAGGGGGGTCACACCTTACACTAATTACATGCTTTCATACAAACGTGTGTCTGCTCGCTGATTAGCTAATTAGCCTTAGGCTCACGGTAGGTATTTTATTATTAATTTTAATTAATTAATTTATAATTTTAACTAGGTTAGTGCAAGCAAATAAAAGACTAATTCGACAACATTGTAGCATTTTTCTGCTCTTTCCAATGATGTAAAAATTGTTGCACAATACAAAAAGTCGTAAGAATTAGTCTGCAACAATTTTTACATCATTGGAAAGAGCAAAAAATGCTACAATTACAATTGTCGAATTAGATTTTTAATTGCACTAACCTAATTAATGTTATAATTAGTTAATTAAATTACTAATAAATAGTCAACAGTAAACATTAGGCTAATGGGCCAATCAACGAGAGACACACGCTTACACGCTTATATGAAAGCGTGTAAGCAATGTAAGGTGGGACCCCACGAAACTTTCGGAGGGGATCCCAAGTTAACAAACCGAGCATGTCAAGCATGTTTAGCACATAGTAGCGTAAGAGTTTCACACTCTTATTCGATTATGTACTCTTGGTAAAGGTTAACTACCGCTTACTCGAGCAAATTCCACGGCAGCATCAAGTATATGCTTTTGTCGAAATACTGCATAATTTTGAGCACTGAAGGGTTCCTTTAATATTTCCATAAAGATAGCCTGAAAATTAAGAACAGTACAAAACTTAACTAAACGTAGTCATAATCACAACTTACGACGTACTAGAGGCAGATAGTACTAGGTATAACTCGATGTACGTCAACGACAGACATAAGAGATCATACAGACATATACTTTTACCTTCCAAGTCTGCAGCATTTCCAGATAATGTAACAGCTGACTGCGGATTTCTGCTACATGTTTGTAATGAGAATGCTCAAATCTACAAAAGAATAATACCAATAACACTAATGCCCGTTTCGTAGTTGCAGACAGTAGACGAGCGTTGACGAACCCGCAAAACTTAAAAGTTGAAACGATAAAAGGGGCAACGTTATAAATAGGCGGGTGCGTTCTAAGTTCAATCTAAGTAGTGTCCTCGTGCGTTCACGACTACGACCATATCTTTCAGCTTACAAAGACGTATACACAGCAAAGCCCAAACTCTGGAGGTTAAATATAGGAGGAAATACATGTCAACCAGAAACAATTATCAAAATTTACAGGAAGTTTATGCCGACTGGATATAACAGCGGCAAAGCTGGACTAATTCGATCATAATGCTGCCTTATTTTTACTGGAGGTCGGTGGGGCAGGCCCCCCACAAATTTCGACCTCGATACCATATCCTCAAAAAGTGCCACTTTTTAGCATTTTCATCCTAAATCTTTCAAAAAATTTTGGCTTCGCCGAATTTTTAACGAAATTTTCGCCATTTCAGCCTAAAAACATTTAAAACTAGTCAGTTTCTAGCGATTTTCTAGCGATAAGAGTCAGTTTTTACACAAAAACTAAACATTTTTTAAAAATATGCCCCAGTCGATTCGGGACGTATCCAGGGGGAGGTCCAGGGTGTCCGGGAACCCCCACTTTCGGAAAATGTTTTGAATTTTTAGCTATTTTTGGGCCAAATTTGGCCAGTTTTTTGCAAAAATTAGGGGTAGGACATTCCCCTTTTTGGGTTGGACAGCTCCCTTTTCAAAATTCTAGTAAGCCCCTGAGACGATGAGCCACCACATACAGCCCCCCACATATTTTGGCCTAAAATAAGCCAGTAAATGCACAGTGCATCTTACATAAATAGCACGTCTTGAACATTAAATCACGAAATCACTCAAATCATTAAATGCAGTTACCTCTCACCACCAGGTTCAGGTTTGACTGCAACAGAAAGTCCAAAACGGAGCAATTCCCTACACGCTGCAAAGTTTTCGGGGACAGCGCTGAGACACTGTTTCAAAATGTAGGCACGATCACCAATTTTACTCTACAAAATGAATAGCACAGCACAATTATGTTAATGCTAGACAACTTTCAAAGCAGACGACAGGAATGACCGTACCACAATCTGCTGGTGAGTAGTTACAGTCTTATGAACGAATACAGGCACTATATTTTCACGTCAGGCACGTTTACCTCATTTTCTTGATGTAAATGCTGTTTGTATTTCTACGGAGATCCGTGGGCCACTGCAGTCCTCTTTCTGTGCATAGCACAGTCAGAGAGGTTTTGATACAAGTACGAAAAATGCTCCTTGCAGTCGCATGAAAAAGTTAATATGAGCTATTATCGCCAACATTTAAACGTGCTGAGGACAAGATTTAAAATGTTTAATATGAGCCAACATCTAAATAAGTAGAGGACAAGATGTAAACGTCTAACATGAGCCGCTACGTTTCTCTTGGGCTCATATTGACGCTCACTTTGGTTATGCCTGTGGCACGTGTCCTCTAAACAGACATTGTTAAACCTAGCCAGAAAAGACTGAATATTAATACTGGCGCATACGTTTTAAGCAAAAATCAGAATTGCCTGATTTTTCAACTTCGCTTCAAAACATTTGTTTGTTTTTCGACGTTGCTTCTAGATCTCACTATACGTATGTATATACATGTATATAAATTATTAACAAAAGCAACCAATATAAACGAGAATAAGGCAATAAAAATTAGAACTGTCACAGACGATATATACTTACCTAGTGAGATTTCATCCAGCCATACCATCCTTGCATATGCAAAATAGTTTTTAGACGATGTTAGATAGGTGTAGTATTACATGAATTTCGGTAAAGTGCAACTTACTACCCAAACATATTGCATGAAAAGGGAAGTGAGTTCTTGAATAAGGAAAATATTGAAAGAATCAAGATAAAACAATAGCAGAAACAGAAACCGTAAAATACAAATTATAATCTGAGTTAAGAATTATAGTATAAAAGAGAATAGTCTAAACGCAGTGTAGAATTGGTGAGTATTCTGAAAACTGGGATTGACACTTGAATCACAATAAATAATCAATTAAAAGTGTGAACTCATTTAAGTACTCACAAACCGTTCTAACCTTTTGACTATCTGAAGAAAGCCTTTGTATATAAAAAATATATTAGCCATTTCATTTGCGTCAATATGAGCCCAAGAGAAACGTAGCGGCTCATGTTAGACGTTTACATCTTGTCCTCTACTTATTTAGATGTTGGCTCATATTAAACATTTTAAATCGTGTCCTCAGCACGTTTAAATGTTGGCCATAATAGCTGATATTAACTTTTTCATGCGACTGCAAGGAGCATTTTTCCTACTTGTCCTTATCCAACTTTTGGTAGTGTAAGGTCTCCCAACCACAACGACGAAAAACGCTGTTCCAGGGGGTTTGACCAGTGGTCAATAGGCCACCTAGACCGTAGTGACCAGTGGTCACTTCCGTCGGTTTCGAAAATATGCCCATTGAAACGAGCACAGTCAATTTACTATATATGCCCCCAACCAAACCGCAGAAAAACGTTGTTTTGGGGTTTGACCAGTGGTCAATAGGACACCTAGACCGTAGTGACCAGTGGTCACTTCCGTCGGTTTCGACAATACGCCCATTGAAACGAGCATAGTCGATTTTCTATATATGCCCCCAACCAAAACGCTGAAAAACGAAGTTTAAGGGGGTTTGGCCATTGGTCAATAGGCCACCTAGACCAGTGGTCACTTCCGTCGGTTCCAAAAATATGCCCATTGAAACGAGCATAGTCGATTTACTATATGTCTCCAACCAAAACGCCGAAAAGCGCTGTTTTAAGGGGTTCGACCACTGGTCAATAGGCCCCATAGACCGTAATGACCACTGGTCACTTCGCTCGATTTCGGCAATATGCCCATTGAAACGAGCGTAGTCGATTTACTATATATGCCCCCAACCAAAACGCCGAAAAGCGCTGTTTTAAGGGGTTCGACCACTGGTCAATAGACCCCATAGACCGTAGTGACCACTGGTCACTTCCCTCGATTTCGGCAATATGCCCAATGAAACGAGCGTAGTCGATTTACTATATATGCCCCGAACCAAAACGCCGAAAACCGCTGTCTAAGGGGGTTTGACCAGTGGTCAGTAGGCCCCGAGACCATAGTGACCACTGATCTCGGGGCCTCGAGTTCGGCAATATGCCCATTGAAACGAGCGTAGTCGATTTACTATAAATGCCCCCAACCTAAACGCCGAAATACGCTGTTCCAGGGGGTTTGACCAGTGGTCAATAGGCCACCTAGACCGTAGTGACCAGTGGTCACTTCCGTCGGTTTCGACAATATGCCCATTGAAACGAGCATAGTCGATTTACTATATATGCCTCCAACCAAAACGCCGAAAAACGCTGTTTTAGGGGGTTTGACCAGTTGTCAATAGGCCACCTAGACCGTAGTGACCAGTGGTCACTTCCGTCGGTTTCGACAATATGCCCATTGAAACGAGCATAGTCGATTTACTATATATGCCTCCAACCAAAACGCCGAAAAACGCTGTTTTAGGGGTTTGACCAGTGGTCAATAGGACACCTAGACCAGTGGTCACTTCCGTCGGTTTCGAAAATATGCCCATTGAAACGAGCATAATCGATTTACTATATATGCCTCCAACCAAATCGCCGAAAAACGCTGTTTTAGGGGGTTTGACCAGTGGTCAATAGGCCACCTAGACCGTAGTGACCAGTGGTCACTTCCGCCGGTTTCGACAATATGCCCATTGAAACGAGCATAGTCGATTTACTATATATGCCTCCAACCAAAACGCCGAAAAACGCTGTTTTACGGGGTTTGACCAGTGGTCAATAGGCCACCTAGACCGTAGTGACCAGTGGTCACTTCCGTCGGTTTCGACAATACGACCATTGAAACGAGCATAGTCGATTTTCTATATATGCCTCCAACCAAAACGCCGAAAAACGCTGTTTTAGGTTTGACCAGTGGTCAATAGGCCACCTAGACCGTAGTGACCAGTGGTCACTTCCGTCGGTTTCGACAATACGCCCATTGAAACGAGCATAGTCGATTTACTATATGTGCCCTCAATTAAAACCACGAAAAATGCTGTTTATAGTGAGTTTTCCCTACTTTGACCCTGGGCGAGGAACCACGGGAGCCATGCTGACCAGTGGTCACTTCGGACGGTATCGGCAGTATGCTCATCGTTTTCAGCGACCCCGATTTACTATATATGGGTACCACCCCGAGGCCGAAAAACGCTGTTTTTGACC